>JAOEHQ010008778.1:0-16896 GCA_025447715.1 Asclepias incarnata
ATTTTAATAGCGATTTTTTAGCGAACCATAGCGATTTTTTAGCGAACCGAGCATCGAACCCTGTAAAAAAAATTCCTAGATCCGTCACTGATCCCAGCAACCACAAATGTGAGAGAAAAACCATCGCGTTTGAATCGGTAATGATGCTTAATACCATATTGGCCAAGACAACAAATTTGGTGACAAGGCTTTAGTCATTTAAACAGTTGGAACAAATTGACTAGGAATAGACGAATAGTTCCCTTTCGATCATTAATTTCCAAGACGTCGGCAATGCTGCAGTCTACTATAGTATAAAAACGTAATAAGGATTAACAAATATCCAACAAAACTATATTTTTGACGTAAGTTCAAATATCTAAAAAAAACCTTTTACAATAAGTCAATAATCGAGACAAATTAAAATTTGTTTCTTTTGTATTGTTGATATTTTATTTTTAAACATATATTTTTTGAGAAACAAAAACCACCACCAAGATAACCTATTAGTTACGTGGCTTGTTTTTTCAAAAGAGATTTCAGGTTTAAAACCTCTCCAAGTAAACATCTTGAGGTTATCCGTTATGCTGTGTATATCTAAGTCAAGAAGATTTGTAATCCATGGATAACTCGAACGGGAGAAACCTTCTTCCGTTTACCTCTTACGAATTGAAACCATTCTTAAAAGAAATGTTAAAATTGTATACAACTTGATTATTTTCATTGTCGATAAAAACAAATATCAATCAATTTTTCATAATAAAACAAGAAATGTGGGTTGTCTGTGACTTTGATGCGAGCCAAGTTGTCATAGTAGACAAAACTGATTGACAGGATCCAACTCGATTCCACGTTGGTATATGTTGTACGTACAATTTCAAAATTCTAAGTCCAAAATAACAATAATACACCCCCTTCTCATCTCTCCTTTATAAGTACCCCCCACACACTTCATGTACAAACTCAGCTGCTTCATTTTCGATTCTCAACAAACACATTCAGGTACAATTAATACTTTTTTCTTTCTCCTTCTCTCGTGAATATTGGATTCGTTACCTTTCACTTCTAAAAAATGTTTTATTACAAACATGTCTTTGGTCTAGCGGTATTCAAATACCAAGCTACGTATATTCAAGTACAACTTAGATTTATGTGTGTTTCGTTTTATAGGATATAAAAGTTCGATATTATATGGATTATCGACATCTTGTTACCGAAGAAAGTGTGAGGGAATCTCTTATTTCCATTTCGAACGAAGTTCATTTAGAGATTGCTAACTTACCCAAGACCGAAAATGCAAAAGATATAGCAGATGATACGATTACTAACGTTAAAATGAAGACCCGCGAGGAATTGAGATTGGAATTGATATCAATAGCTTCTTTAGAACCGTCAAGTGACTACAATAGTAACGATGATTTGTAAGGTGTAAATCGATCGTTGCATGATTATAGTGCATTTTGAACATCTTTAATATTGTTACTTGATTTTCAAGTAATAGTATTAGTTTTACTCTACCATTAATGAAATGAAATAATAATAATAAAAAAAAGCTCCAAACATTTTCATATTATTTACAAGCTTCATATCTTTGTTTGTATCTTTTATTCTTTTAAACTGAAAATGGTAGTTAGTTTTGTAAGTATTTTGGTAGGATTGGTTCAAATCTTTATAAGAATTTAGAAGGAAAGTTTCAATTATTGTATTCTTTGCTTTTACAAGTGAAGATTTTTTTTTTCTTTTCTCATTTCTTTAAAATTTTCTCCTAAAATTCTAACTGAGAAGGTTTTTTGTTTATAACTTCTTAAAAAAATAGTCTAATTTTTCCATAACCTATGGGTGGTGCACAAAACACACAATCAGAATTTGTCATGTATTCACAAAAATTGATTGATGTCTAGTTTTTAAAACATTTGGTACAATTACATATAAACATCCCGTAACTCTTTTTGAAAACGATCACGAAAATACCTTAATTACGTCACTTACAGACTCACCGTATAATCTAGTTTCCTATATAACATGAAGATGAGAAATCTTATCCATTTACCCCATAACTCTTTTCCAAACACAACTCATCAACATATCTTTAGTTTGTCGGTATTTTTTTCATTCCCTTACCATTTTCCTTGATTATACGATTTTCGAATTTCGATAGCCCACATCCTTGGAGATTGGGCTCAGTGTGTTGGCATGGGCTTTTAGTGATATCTTCTTTCACAAATGGGGGACGTTTGAGCCATGCAACCAGTTATATGACCCAATCCAATAGCCCAGCTAGCCCATTATTGGGTGTAATTGTGTAAAGAGTAATTATATGCTTGGAGAAAGGTCGTAAATACAAACAAATATTTCATAAATTACACCCGAACTAGATTATACCCATCCGATGGAAATCCTAATTTGATCGGATCACATGACATTGAAATCCTAACTCAATTTTAATGAACCCGAACACCTCTATGACATTGAAATCCTAACTCAATTTTAATGAACCCGAACACCTCTATACTAAGTTAAAGAGACTAAAAGAGTGATGCGAATCGACTAAGTGTGCATACATAGTAAGAACCTTTTTTATACAAACAAATTCTTAAGGAAAACCAGTCTAACTTAAAAACCTCAACACCACCATCATTAACTAATAAGCAAAGACCAAATACAATCAGTGCCGGCCCAAGCTTTTTGGTGACCCTAAGCGAAATCAATTTTGGGGGCCTAGTTTATTAGCATACAAAATAAAGTAAACAGAAAGAAAAAAAAAAGGGGGGGGAGATTTTTTTAAAATGAAGGCTGAAACTCTTATTTGGTAAAATATATAAAACATTAAGCCCAAATATACAAAACATTAAGCCCATTATGTAAAATATGGGAGCCCTAAACTTTTGGGGGCCCAAAACGGATGCTTATTTTTTTTACTTCATATAATACAATATGATACCTTTACAACCAGAGATGACCAAATTATACGACAGTGCCATCGTAGGTTTAATGGCAAGCCATTACCAATGCATCATAGTTAATAATATGTATTTGAAATCACATCAAATGACTGAAATGAGCGTCTGTTTTATAGATTTAGTTCACATAAGACGTGTTTGAGTGAGTGTGTTGTTTTTGTAAATCCACTTATTTTTATGTTTGCAATTTTCAATTTATGGAGGGGTTTTAATTGTGGTAAATGAAACATAAACCGACGAAAGTAACGGTGATAGATTTTTATCTTTCATCTGTCATGTGTGAAAACCAGAACTTTTAGAAATATTTATAAACTTTTCTAATTAGTCATATTTCTCATATTTTAGTTTATGTAATATCTAACGTACTACAAAAACAATTTATGTAATTTACCCAAAAACTATAACCAGTATTTGACTGTTTGTAAACTAATTTCCTAATTCCTAAACTAAAAAATAGAGGGAGTGAAATTGCAACGAAATGATAATGCTATTTTTTATTTTTATTTTAAAAAAAAAAAAAAAAACAAACGCATCATCAGTCATCACCAGACTAATGACAACCGATTCCTTCATTCACAAGATCTCACAATGAAACCCAACTTATTCTTTAACAATAAAATAAAATCCCCTTCTTCTTTCCCCCCAAATTTCACACACCAAAAACACACACACACCTGCTACTATTCTCTGCTTCATCAATCTTTCACATTATCCTCGTTAATTTTCTCACAAGGTTATATCTATCTATATATATATATATATATATATATATATATCTCTTATGGCGTATAATTACTAGATACTTATTATAAGTATAATTTCAGAGATCTGATGTTACTCTTGTCGTATTGTTATATAAATCTGTATCTATATATGTTTCATTTACTTATTTTTATCACTTAATTATTTGTTTATTTCACTTATTGAATTCTAAGGTTACGGATCCGATTTTTTCGGAATTTAAACCTAGAGTATTACCGATGTGATTCTGCTAGGGTTTTGGTGTAAAATATGTGTATATATATGTAGGTGATTGATACTTTTTGGTGTTAATTTGATTTTGATTCGAATTGTGGTTTTCAGTTTGCTGTTTGGCATTTGAAGGAAGTATTTTCGTCTGAATATACACGATGGTTGGTTTCGAGATGGATGATTGGAAAAGTAAGCTTCTAATTGTTCCTTTTTATGTATATACATCTCTACTGATATATGGATACATCATACTGTGATTTGTACCTTTAAACGTTGGAATATTGTGTTTTGCTGTATATGGAGTATAATCTAGGATAATTTCATTAAGTTAGCTTATATAAATGATATTTGTTACTTGTGCATTTTTGAATAAGTTGTGTGTTTATAGTTTGAGCCTTTGAGGGTGGTGTTGCAATGTATTTGTTTTGCTTGTTGAAAAAATCGACAAGGTTTTTTACGTGTTGATACTAAAATATGTAAGTGTCTGGTGTGGAAGTTATGATTATCACAAGCCGAGGCAAATTTTAGGCAAATGTAAGTCGTGATCTAATGGATATTTTGTATGACTTGTCTGTGTATTGTTTGAGGCGGAGTTACAATGTAGTTATTTTGCTACTTACATCGCGAAGGTAACTTATGTGCGGGTACTGAATTACATAAATACTGAATTTAAAAAAACCATAAGTAGAAACCTAACACATTTACGACGATGTTGACTTTCAGAATTCTATAAAAGTATGATTTGCTTTGATGGTTAAATATTTGTGAATTCCCTCTACCCTTCATCGAGAAATGATTGAAGTTGCATGTTGATTGCAGTTTTTTAAGCTTCACATATAGATATGTATTCATTTGGATTTGCTTATATTACTTGTATTATATTTTCCCTATAATTGTTACATTAAATGATATGTTTTTTCAATGGAACAGAGATTGGGCTCGGATTGACCGGATTTGGTGTATTTTTCTCGTTTCTGGGGATCATGTTTTTCTTCGACAAGGGATTACTTGCCATTGGAAATGTTGGTTTTTCTCATTGCTGTCTCGATTACTTTCATTTTTCTATTCTTCTTGTTTGTTTCTCAACTAATTTAAGGTTCATGTTATGTGGCAATGGACCAGATCCTGTTCATATCAGGAGTGATAATGACCATTGGTGTCAAGTCATCTTTGCAGTTCTTCATGAAACGCAGCAACTTTAAGGTTTCCGTTGATTTCTTACTACCTAACCTCTGTTCTTGTTTGTTGGGCTTCAATCTTATAAGCTTTTGCCTGATTGCTTGCACAGGGCACAATTTCTTTTGGCATTGGTTTCTTCTTTGTTATCATCGGATGGCCCGTAATAGGAATGGCCGCAGAGGCTTATGGTTTCATTATACTTTTCAGGTTTGTTAAACATTATCATGAAACAGTTGCTTCATGCCAGCCAAGGAAAATTGGGCTGGCTAATGAGTCAAAATGGGTTTGTTTCAAAACATTTAATATTTTAGTTAAAAGTAAAATATTTTAGTATGGGCCAGGTTGACCCAAGTCACTTTTTGTTCATAATTTGAAAATAGTTAACAAATAAATAATGCATTTAAATATGAGTACCAAAAGTATGTCATAACAGTATTGTAATCTAATGTATGAAAGAAGTAATTTAGATGGTCGTTAACATCTATTCTATGCTTTTGTCGATATTTGACCTGTTTCCTCTGACCCATTTGACTTGTTAGAGATCAAACATAACCTAAATCAACCCATTTATTATTTAATGGGTCATATTCGCCATCTCTAGTTGATACTGCTATAGGATTTACAGTTCGTTACTTACGAGGTATTATTTGCAGCGGCTTCTGGCCCACACTATCAGTTTTTGTACAGAAGATACCTATTATCGGTTGGGTGTTTCAACAGCCTTTTATTAGATCAGTATGTTTCTCTCGTCGACCCTTGTTATTATAAAATGTGTTTCTTTTTTAATGTATTTGGAGTCTGATGCTAAGTATCTTACTATCTTTTGACTACCCTGTTTTATTTATCTATTAATAAATTAAGAAACTAAAAATCAAATTTGTGAAGGAGATCAAATTACAAATTCAATTTACGGAACTTTTTGAAATCATGCACTTCAAATTTGTAATCTTGTCACATATGAATTCTTGCCAGGTTTTTTCCAAGTTGTAAATCAAAATTCCCAACTTTGGACAATTAAACTTATTTGTTTTAAGTAATTATTCTTGATCTGTGAATTACTATTCTATACTTTGGTTATATATGCTTGAATTTGATTGAACTTGTGAACAAAATATTGTTTTAGATTTTCAAATCCATGAATGAATGATTGTTGAAATCTATTTTATTGTGTTGTTCATAATATATTCAGACAATAATCTTGGTCTGCTTCCTTGTTTCTTGGGCAGTTCCTTGATCGCTATCGTAGCAGAAGGGCTCCTGTATGAATTTGAATCCAACAGTCCTGGCCAAAAGTGTTACAGATGATGGCGAATCTTGTGAAATCTGAACGATTTTTCTTCATTTTGGTAGAGTAAAATACATAGTGTGTAAAGATCTGCTTTGTTAGTTTTCTTCATTGATTTATTAATTTTGGTACGTCGTTGGGTGTCCTACCTATTTTAGGGTATCATGAATTTTGATTACTCTCAGATTGGATTCACTCATCAAATATGTTTGATATTGAACTCTCTGATTCTTGTGATACAAGTCAAAAGGTTAACGCAAAATAACTATCAATTCAAATTTTCTCGCTTGTTTGCATTTTGCCAGAGTCAAGTATTTACACCTCTGAAGTCATTCTATACACATAATTCGAGTGTTTGATTATGTAAAGATACTTATAAGATAAACTTACCAAAAGATGCCATTATTATATGTGATGGGATATCTATGCTGATTTTACCGCTTACAAAGAAGTTGACCGGTTTGTGACCTTTATACCTCTTATCACTTTATAAAGGGTTGTAATTGGCAACTTGATTTTGTTACTATAACCATTACATATCAACAACCCAGATGTTTGGGAATGATAGCACATAACCAGGGGCCTTTTTCGTTCTTGGAACTTGGGTCTTCGTTCCGTAAATGTTCATTGTGAAACTCGTCCGAATCAACAGGTATGCTCCTTTTTTCCATTATTTTCAACCATGACTGGTAAAACCCTAGAGTATTCAACATTTTTACAGGCAGGAAGTGGATGGATTGTTTAGTCTCCGTGAACGAAAATGATCTGTTTTGATTTAAAACTCATGTTTCTCTGAATACATGTAACATATAGAAAGAAGGAAAATTCCAAACACAAGATCTATTGGTTTTCAATAAAAAATTGAACACTTCAAATTAGACACAAATGAGTTTTACACCACATTTAGGAGATGATACATGTTGCTGAAAGTAAAACGAAAAAATAATTATTACTCCGTAGTAATTGTACTGTGGTTAACACTGGAGAAACAACAGACTCGCGATCTGCTTGTTGGTTCCATGTCAAGCAGTCAGTCAGTCCAAGATAACAAAGTTGGTAGCTTGTTTTTCAAGCATATTTCTGTTAGATCGCTTCTTATAATTTCGAATGATGTTTCAAGGGGCAGCCACCTTCGAAAGCATGTTCAAGTACATCTTCCATTCTCTTAGCAAGTAGTATCTGTGTAGCAACAAGCACTACAAATGTCAGAAAACTCGAATTATTTGAATTCAGAATTGTGTTTATTTGGGCAATTTTGCAAGAAAATATTTAAATTGTTGATCAGCGTTGTGTTTAACGTGGTCATATGAAAGTTACTATACTGACACGTAGTACCATGCTAGTGTGTGGAACTAGGACTCTAGGAGGCTTCGATTTATCCAGGACTGAAGCTAAGTTCACTAGAGCATTACGATGCATATTACATATTCTTTACAGAAAAGCATCAAAATGTTGTATTTACCTCCAGACTTCCGAGAACGGCTGAAGGTACTTCTGCCAAGTCTTTTAAATTTCTTTCTGGCAGAATAACTCTCTTTATCCCATAGCGGTGTGCCGCCAACACCTGTTGAAATGAACAAAACCAGATTCGAGTTGACTATACAGAGGCGGAAAAACAGGGTGAAGGTGTAATAAGTCAAAATGGGTAAAACTTCAAGTCAGTCATAATGGGTTGGATCAGTTCTGGTTGACTTGACAACATTTTTTGTCCTTTTTCTATTGTTTATGAATAAATTAAGCATATTAAAACTGATTAATAATCTAATAAATCATTTACAAGGTTGTCAGCATTTTAATACAATTTAAATGACTTTCAGCCCATTCGATCTTTTTGGCCTGTTAGTTCTATAGCTTATTTATTTATTCTCACTGTCGCACCCTTATCATATAAATACAACCCCATATGACCCGCCTTCAAATGAATGGGTTAAATTTCCCACATCTACGATTATAGTTATAGAAAGTAATCAAGTATGTCATAGCTAGGCTAATACT
Organism: Asclepias incarnata; assembly: GCA_025447715.1. NCBI lineage: Eukaryota > Viridiplantae > Streptophyta > Magnoliopsida > Gentianales > Apocynaceae > Asclepias > Asclepias incarnata. The sequence continues at coordinate 8,371 of JAOEHQ010008778.1, forward strand.
GAAATTTAGCTCGTAAATTCCAATGAAACGTTAATGGTGATGGTCGGGCTCTGGGTATGTACACATGCATCTATGCATTTGGGGTATGAGAGGAAGCTGTTACTAACCTTATCCTTGATCCCGCCTACGGGTAAAACTAGACCACGCAGTGTCATCTCTCCTGTCATTGCTGTATCTGCTCTGACCCTTCTTCGACTGAAAAGGGAAACTAGTGAGGTGACAAGTGTCACACCCGCTGATGGTCCATCTTTTGGCACAGCTCCTGCTGGAAAATGTATATGAACATCCCGTCCCTCCAGCAGATTATTTTCTTGTGCAGTAGCTAAATTAAGTTCAGTAGCTCTAGCTCTTACCTGTGTCGAGACATAAAAACTGTTTTGAAAAATATGGATGTGCAAAATATGACACAAGGTAAACATAATAAATATGATGAAAAGATACCCATGTAAGTGCTATCTGTGCTGATTCTTTAATAACATCACCCAGCTGTCCAGTGAGGTGTAGATCCCCTTTTCCCGCAGTTGCTGTAGCCTCCACAAACTGAACTTCTCCACCAAAGGCGGTCCAAACTAGCCCAACAGTAACCCCGGGAGTCACGACCCTCTCTGAAGCTTCGTTATAATCATACTTTGGAGGCTGCATTAAGGTGTAGAGGACAGGTAACAAGTCAAAATAGACTGTATCGGGTTGGGTTGATCCACACACAATTTTTTTTCCATTTAAAATACTCGTATTAATAAATAAGTAATGTGTTACTCAAAGAATCTCAGAGAGATGTATATAACCAGCTACGTAGCCAACATCAGAATAATGCTATATGGTAAATATGTAAATAACTTACCCCGAGTACTTTTTCCAGCATTTCTTCATCCACAATTAATGGTGACATGATTCTAAAAACATCCGATATTTCATGATCGTTGACACTCATCCGTATGACTTCCATCTCTACTTCAGTCCCTCCGTCAACAATTCTACTCTCCAATAATGGTGAAGAAATGGGGTGCATATTTTTATTAAGTGGAAGACTAGGCTCCTGCTCTGCCACTGTTACAGCTGCTGCACGAGCTAAGGCCGCAAGGTTTCTCTCCAGATTCCTCACACCAGCTTCTCTAGTGTACCGCTCAATAACAAGTTTCACTATCCCCTACCATAAAAAGATACATATACCGGGTTATGAAAAGGTTTCGTAATGGGTTCAAGTCAAAGCAGGTACATGTAAGAGTCAAAACTACTCGGTCGGACTGACCATCAAGATTTCCCGTCTGTCGTTTGCATACCTAGTTAGTATATTAAATAATACACAAAGAACACTATTGAAATAATGATCCAAATTTATTGCTAAAGCAAATTAGGAGGTTGTAAACTCTGGGTGGTTTTTGAACCACTTAACCGGTTCCTTTTTAGCTAATAGTTCAAGCATTTAACTGATTTTCACATATATTGTTAAAATTGGTTCCTCAAGAATACATGAATAATCAAGAAATACATAAGCCGTAAAGAAACCATGCACAAGTATAAGCTCATCAGCTGCTGCTGACATAAATATAAGAACTCAACTGACAAAACAATCTTAATAAGGGCATACCTCAGGAAGTTGAAGAAAATCAGAATTCAAGCCATGCTGATTCAGAACACGTGGAATTAGATGGCGCATTGCTATTCTAAGCTTCTCTTCCGATGTATATCCAGGGAGCTCAATGACTTCCATTCTGTCCAAGAGTGGTGGAGGAATTGGCTGCGCCCTATTTGCAGTCGCCACAAATATCACTTTAGATAGATCAAAAGGTACGTTCAAGTAGCTTTAAGGTATGAATCAAGGAATTCTGTACGAAAACGAAACATTCAACTTATTTGGAGGCTTAAACGTCATGTACTTTAAATGGAAGATCATGCAATAGATTTGAAGCATTTAAGAATATTCTGTGGGAGGAAAACATCTATGTTTCACAACTCCAGAGACTAGAGATGGAAGTTTTAATACATTGATATAGAAGGGCCTTTTTCGGGTTGTATTTTAACTCTAACTGGTCAAACAAAATAATTAGCCGAAAAGGAAACTGGTCAGATTCCACACACTAATTTACAAAAAAATGTTAACTTTTGGATGGTTTCAGTCAACCAAACCCAGGTCATTTTAATTCACATATATATCACCCGTTTACCCAACCTGTCGGATTCACCAATTTGGCCACTTTGACACAAATCAGTCAAAGCCAAAAGGAAGTCATGACTCATATAAGCACAGGAAATGAAAAAATTGCAAAAAAAATACTCCTAAACAAGGATACTGATCACTGAATGATTTGTTTTGTTCCGGGTCAAGAACCTCAAGTAGTGCCGATGCAGGGTCACCACGAACATCAGATCCTGTCTTATCAATCTCATCCAGCAACATAACAGGGTTGCAAACCGCTACTTTCTGAAGTCAAAACAAAATTATAAGAAGTCTACAGAATAAAAAAAGAAAGATCACTAATATCACTTTACTTGCCCTTATTGCATGGAAGTAAGATGACTGTTTATGTAACAATATTCAGTCATCCTCGGTTATTACAACCTCCAAATTTCCAACATATCAACTAACTCATGGTAGCATGAATTAAACCAGTAAAGTTTACCTCAATGTCGTATTGCACTTCAAAGTAAAAATACCAAAGTGAAAAAACATATTAAAAAATGCAAATGTTACCTTTAATCCATCAATGAGGCGACCGGGCATGCTTCCAATGTATGTCCTCCTATGCCCTCTAATGTCAGCTTCATCTTTCACACCACCTAGGGATATCCGTATAAACTTCCTACCCAGAGCAGCAGCTATAGATGATGCCAAAGATGTTTTTCCAACACCTGGTGGGCCCACAAAGCACAATACAGGGCTTCTGGCATCTGGTTTCAGCTACAATTCAGAGATCTAGTCAGTTACTTCCATATAGAGGTGCAAAATGAACGGGTCAGGCTGTTTGCAGACGTTTTGTTCAGGTTGAGTAGACCCATCAACATTTTGCTGTCCCTATGTTTTGTATTTTATGAAACAACCAATGTATTGCTAAGTAAGATTTGAAAACTATGTTATCACAAATTCACAATAATGTTTTTTCTTTTTAACAAAGTGATTTATGAGATTAAGGCATTTGAAAACATTTTAGGCGTCTTTTGACCCATTTTAGCTAAGCTTTAAATTGCTACCCGTTTGGTCAGTTTTAAACAAATGACAATCCAAATCAAACCCATTTTAGGCAAATGGTTTGAAAATCCCATCTCTACTTCCAATCATCATAACACTTAGAACGCTAAACTTAAAAGTAGGTAGAGAGATGGTCAACCTTGCGAACTGCTAAATATTCAACAATCCTTTGTTTGACTTTAACTAAGCCATAGTGGTCACTGTCAAGGCGCTCTTTTGCAGCTTTCAGGTCCAACTCGACCTCTTCGCTGGTTGTTTGCCATGGCAAATCAGCAAGAAGCTCAAGATAAACTCGGGAGCTATTATACCCGGGTTGCTGAGATTGCATTTTTTTCAGTCTCCTGATGAAGCATTTTATGGTAAGGTAAAAAGGTTAGCTTATCAACTTTGATAATCGCAACTTGAATTGATAATAAAAGAGCATTAGTACGACAAGTTTCTTCTATAAAATGCACAAGTCACATTAGAAAACACAAAAACAATTACAGATCAAGATTTATATGAAAAACATAAATCGCCTTAAAAAACGAGATATAGTATTTTGTCAAGAGTTCACAGAAGCACACCTTAATTCCCTTTGCGCATGCTTCCAGATATTTGGAGGCATTCCAGCATCTTGCATCTTCCGTTCAAGAGCAGCAACATCATCATCTTCATCATCATTGTCGCCAAGCTCTTCTTTAATAGCCCTCATCTGATTTACGTTCAAGATAATAGAAGAAAACAGACATACAAATGAAATCCTAAACTATAAGTCATACCAAAACTAGCTTATATGAGAGAAAACACACCTGCTGCCGTAAAAGAAATTCTTTCTGTGATTTCGACAACTGTCCTTCAACCTTTTGTGTAATCTTTTCTGCTACACGAATAGACTGGACCGTAATAATGTCAACATGTGATTAGGGATTACGAACTTTCCAAAGTAATAATAACTAAACACTCACCTGCAAATGCCTTTCAACTAATTCTGTGGCTTTCGAAAGTCTGACTTTTAAATCAACAGAATCTAGCATAGCCAGCTGCTCTTCAAAGCTAATCTCAAAGCTAGCAACGAATATATCTGCCAGTTTGTGCACAGGAACAGTCTCGAGAAGAATTTTAGTTCTTCCCCCTGTTTTTTGTTTCTACAACAAAAAATCACAAGATGGTTATAATATACTAATATCAAAAGAATTAAAAATGAGAATTGCATTTATTAGGGATACCTGCTCAAGAACAGAAATAAGCTCCATCGCAGTTACTTTGAACTGACGAGACAATGCAATGTAGTCTGCGTCTTGTTCCACTTGCTCCATCTCTAATTAAGATTAGAAAACCGAAGCAACTCAACATCTTGACAGAGCTTAAAGCTAGTTCTCTACATGCAATAGGCCAGTTAATATTGTCACAAGTTTAGCTGAAAGTGTTTTTATATTCGTGATTTTGTCCATTTGATGATACTTAATGTTCCATTCTGAAGTTAAATTACTCAATTACCAATCAAACATACAACACATAGCTTGTATGAATTTTGTAATATATCAAAAGGAATAATGTGGTTGTATAAATAATATATATATATATATACCGGCTTTTGTCATATCAATAGGGGAAATTCTTGCAGTAGTGTATGCTCCTTTTGTGTTGAGATCTTGGACACTAAATCTGCTCAATCCTTCAAGAACAACTACATATGTAACCCTCCCACTTGGTTTCTCGACTCCTCTTGATAGATGCAATGCACGAGCAGCAACTCCCCTACGATCAAACATTCAACATCAACCATAACTTAAAGTCACAACAGATAGTTCTGGTGAATTCCAACTCTAGAACTATTCACTTAGTAGTTCTTGGAGTTGTAAGAGACTTATCTTTTGCCAAATATATACCTTGTATGCCAATTGGGTTCGTTTAGACTTTTCCCATCGGTCTTGTGATAATCTAACAAGACTGGTTGATTCTTGGAGCTTCTATCACCTGATTCTGCCCCTGCACACAAAATGACTAAAAGTTAGCTTTTGGCTCATTAGTAGCACACGGAAAAGATGGAGTCACAGCCGGATCACCTTGTATCACCGTGGAACCCACTGTCATTTCTGTGGCATCTCGAACTGGTAGAATGCCAATCAATCCTTTCTCCTCCCTCTGCCATAGTTCTTCTTCCACCAATTTCACACTAAATCAATCAAAACACATCAGGTTAATAAAATGTGATTCCATTTAATGATTAAGTTAGTTTTTTTTTTTTAATATTTTAAATGACCAAATCTGAAAGTAAAAAGCAAAAACTGATTTGAATTACATGATGAAATATATAGTCTTCACTCATAAACAATTATATGTCCATTTATAGAGTAAAAAGCAACAAGGATTTGAAGGCATTAAGTTGTAACAAAAACAATAATATTATGACAAGGAAATCCCACAAAACTTGTAATGGATAAAGTGTTTGAATCTAGATTACATTACCTTTTATACTTTCATACACTCGATGCACTTACTTCAAATGCATCAAAGATTAAAGTTAATCGTATGAAAGTGTCAAGTGCATAAACAACAAAATTTGATGCATAAAAATAATTGTACCTTCCATATCAAAAGCCCACCCCTGAATTTTATGGTAAGTGTACAACTATTTTATGTACCTTAACTACAGCCCTGAGTTGTATTTAGCAAGACCCAAAATATAAAATGCATCACCTTCTTTACTACATAGTTTCATTTCATAACTAGTACACAAATAAAACAGTAATGCATTAATAAAATCAAGAGTTTAATAACATGACATAACACAACGTTACAACTTACTTTTTTTTGTTTCTTAAAAGCCTAACAATGTTAATTTTCATCTGCTTATGTGATTGCTGACTAGACAGTTGACTAGATAATTTTGTCAACGTGGCATGTGGTGTGGCATGTGACGTGAACTCTTGATTAAAAAAAATTCTATTTTTTTTCTTAATATTATATGTGAACATATATTAAAAAATTGTATTTTATTATAGAAAAATATTGTACAATTATCTTGATGAAAAATATAAATAAATTTTTTGAAAAAATTTAAAACTTTGCTTTATTAAAAATCATCGAACGTCGTGTTGATAAAATTTTCCTATCAACCGTCGGGTCAGCTATTCCATTAGCAGTTGAGTGGATTGAAAGTCAACATTATCGTTAACTCAAGAATCAAAGGTTCATGTTTATCCACATATATTATATAGGTTGATAACTAGCTAGTAAAGAAATAAAACAAATTAATTTACACTTTATTAAAACATGCCTTAACTTAATATAATGATGATAAAAAAGATAACATCACCATAACCATATTATTGAAACGGGATGTAAAAGAGAAAAAAGAAAAATATTACCGTACGTACCATGAATTGATGATGATCATTAATTATAAGGAAAAAGCAGTAAAAATAATGATGGGAATGTAAAACCTGCTTGGAGAAGTGCATTGAATCCGAATAATGGCACCAGGTAACAATACTTTGTTCCTAAAGGGAAGAATTCCAATGCTGCTACGAAGAAGTTCCCCCATCAATCAAACTATATATATATATATATTCCTTTATTTTGTTTTAATTAATTAATGCAATGTTACTTGAGAGTTGAGAGTATATATGTCTCATCTATGTATATGTATATGTATATATATGTATATAAGAAGAGGTGGGGATAAAATATCAGTCAGAGTTGTGACAGCTTTCCAGTCAGTCAGTTTGATTTTTCTTTCTTCGATTTCAGTCAGTTGTATATATATACATTATTATAGTCCTTATTGTTTTTCTCATTTTTTTTTTTTTTTAAAAGGTAATAAAACTTGTATCACGTTTTTCTATTTGGATGTCCAATTTTGATGAAGATTATGATAACAAGTTAAGTTCAAAGGGTTGTAATAAAATATTTAAGGGTTTTGTTAACGACGGTCTCAAGACTTTATATACATGTAATAATAACATGTTATTGATAGTTTTAATTAAAGATTGTCATTATCAAAATTCAATGTTTATTAACTATATATTGATAAATAGATATAAGTTATTATTGTATTATTAGAAAAATCTCATGTATCAAGTGGTTGTGATGTGACTTCTGTATTATTATATTATGCATTAATTCCTCTTTTTTCTTAAATTATAGTTTTGATATACCTAAAATAACTCTCATCATTTAACACACTTACCATTTAAATACATGGTCTACTAAACATACTCTTATCTATCTATACTATTATATAAAGCATCAACACCTCTTTTTCTCAAATTACAGGTTTGAATGTTTGATGTACCTAAAAGACCCCTCACCATTCAACATACCTACCACTTAAGATACATGGTCTACCAAACATACTCTTAATGAAATAATTTACAACATTTATCCATCAACTTATAAAAAACTAAACTACCCCCTTTACATCAATAACCTACACTACCCGTCATCGTCACTCACCGACACCGTCACCAGTCGCCACCACCCCACCCGCTGCCGCCATCCGTCGCCGCCACAACCTACACGACTCGTCGCCGTCGCCGCCCCCACCACCTGCCGACCACACAGCCGCTACCACAGCCGTCGCTACTATCACCGTCGCATCGCACGGGCATCAGTCCAATTTATAACACGTGTTTAACCAACGAGTGAGTTGTTTGAAAGTTAAATGATAGTGAGTTGTGTCAAAGGCACCAAAATTTTAGTAGTCTTGGTATCAAGTAATAATATTCTATATTGGACGGCTATTTGCTTTCATATATATTCGAGACTAGTCATATTCATTTTGAAATTTTTTTTCCCCATAATAATTTAAGGTTGGAAACGTACGTAATAAGATTAAAAAGATCATATATAGTTTAACTAATATTAATATTCATATGATGTACGGATTAACGATATACATGTGTGTTATACACCCTAAAAAACAATTCTACATATAAAGAAAACTAAACTATATAGTTTTTTGTTATGATTGAAGTTTATAATAATTAAGGTAAGAAATATTCATAAATGATCACAAAAGACACAATCGATACAAATTAATACATAGAAAATTAATAGTTTAAAGTGAATAAACATTAACTATATAGATTGATAATATATAATACAATAATAATAATGAATTAAGACTGAGATATAAACCATATCAGATGATTATTCCATTATCAAAGTTATAATTTTCCCTTTTAAGTATACAAAAATCAATGATAGTAATACAATGAGAACTATAATTAACGTATTTTGTAAATTAAATCAAATCTGTTTATACATAGTAGATATACTAGATTTTTGTCCCGTGTATATACACGGACAGACACAAAACATTATATTTTAAAAACATTATAAAAATTAATATT
>JAOEHQ010008789.1:0-16892 GCA_025447715.1 Asclepias incarnata
GTTTAATTTGTAACTTTTTTTAAAGGGGGCAGTACCTAAGCTTATGTAAAGTCTGAAGTACGGATCATTTTCCCTTAGTTAAAAGCCCAAAAGATAAATGAAAACTCATTAATTTAATTAAATGAAAACCTATTATACATGTAAAACTCTTATAATTTTATAATGGGTTTTGCTAAACAAAGCCTTAAGGGCGGTATATAAGGTATATTAAATAGTTGTACACTTACCATAAAATTCAAGGGTGGATTTTTGATATAAAAAATACAATTTTTTATGCACGTTATGTGCGGCCCTAAGGGCTGCATTTAATATTTTCCTTTTATAATCTATTTTAGAAGTTCAAAATGCCAACTTTTTAGATCATGATCCCCATATAAGATATATTAAGTAAAAGTTACATATTAAAAATATAAAAAATGAAACGAAATGATTTTATCCAGCCAACTGAAACCATAGCGTCTAGTCGGTTAATAAAACTTAAGAAACCAATCATCGGTTTTATAGTGGGTCGGTTTTGATGGATCAGTATTTTCGGATTTTCCTTTTTTTTATCACCCCAATTGTATTGAGCATAAAAAAAAAATAGTAAAAGGGCCCAAATCATAGTAAAAGATTTAAAAAATGAAATAGCAGTGGGCGTAGTACACCCGCACTTTGTTGTCTCTGTTTATATGCCTATTTTGTTCTCTAAAGTCCTTTGGGTCAAAAATTAATGGAAGATTTGCAGAGAGTGTTGCAACATGAACATCAACTATCAGTTTCAACACTTGCAGATAAAGGCCGCTGCCTCTTCACTACTAAAGACTTTTCTCCAGGTATATCTATATCTATATCTATATTTATATCTATATATCTTATGTCTTGCTCTCTCACTATTTATCTATATATCTTATATCTTATACCTCCCCCATACCCCACTTATGCAGGGATTGGGTACCGTTGTTGTTGTTGTTGTTGTTGTTGTTGTTGTTGTTGTTGTTGTTATGTCTTGCTCTCTCACTATTTCCTAAACCCTCATCCCCTGTTCAATCATTTTGTATTTGAGCTATGTAATTGACCCATTGTCTATTTGATCTAATATAATTGATATATAATATGATATGATATAACCCATGTTAATTCTTATATAAAAGGTTGATTTCTAGTCTTTTTCCTCATTTTTTAGCTATATGGTTATTTATTCTTATTTGGGTCGTTATAAGCTACTAGAACTTATGCAAGTATAACCTGTATAACCCGTTTATTAAATGGGTGTTTTCGGGTTGTGCTAATGATAAACGGGCTGACCCGTTAACTCGTTTAACTATAAAAGGCTTTTTAAAAGGTTAACAATGTAGTATAGCATATGGTTAACCTGTTTAAATGTCACAAGTTAGACTGTACAACCCATTTGACACGTTTGAACCGTTTTGATAAATGGGTTACACGGGTCGTTTTCCGGTTGACAGTGTTTGAGGGTGTCCAGGTTTGGTTCGATGACTTGACATGACTATTAGGTAGGTCTTGTTTGGGTTTGGTGATTCCAACCTGCAAACCCGCCAATCCGAACAACACACAGATTGTCAACACCATATAGATTAATGTTGAAAATTTCCCTTTGTTTTTATCGTTACAGGAGAGGTAATTTTAAGTGAAGAAGCGTATGTTTCTGTCCCAAACAAAACATCAGCGGAAACAAGATGTGAGATGTGTTTTAAATCAAGTAATGTGAAGAGATGTTCGTCTTGTCGTGTTGTATGGTACTGTGGGAGCAAATGCCAGGTATATTTTGCTTCATGTTTACTATCTTTCACAACCATCCACTGGTCTATTTCCTGGTATAATCATCATATATCTTCTTAGAAATCCGATTGGAAGCTGCATCGTGTTGAATGCCAACTGCTTGCTCAGCTCGATAAAAATAGAATTAGATCTCTTACACCTTCTATACGTTTGATGGCCAAACTTTATCTCCGGAGGAAGTTGCAGGATGAAAAGGTGATAACCTTCACTCTACATATTCATTTTTCTTAATGGTTTTATGATAATGATGCTTTTTTACTACTATAACATAAATGTGAAGTTGTGAACTATAGTGTTACATTGTTGCTCTTTTGTATCTTCATGTGCTTCTTATAGTTTCCAGGTTATCCCAACTACTGTGATGGACAACTACAATCTTGTTAAGGATTTAGTATCTCGTATCCTTGCGTATGTGGAGTATCGATGTGTTTTTCTTTCCCATTCTCTACATATTATGCTAACATGCAGGGATGGTTTTCGGTATGGAACCATACCAAACCGTACCGAAACCGAACTCGTCCAAAACTAAAAACCGAAAACCGTTATACATGTATGATGAACCAAAGTTATCTTATAGAATAGATCAACTGGTGACTCTATCCCTTAGTTCAATGATTGTGCCTGTTCTACTTTACTAGTTTTCATAAAGATATTTCAGAAGTTGGAGAGACACAGTTGGTGTTGTATGCACAAATGGCAAGCCTTGTCAGTATAATACTCCAGTGGCCTGATCTCAATATTAAAGAAATTGCAGAAAATTTCTCCAAGGTGCAATGTTACGAAACTGGTATTTGAGTACCTAAACTTTCGATTTGAGTAGTATTTTCAAAGTTTTGTGTTCTTGATCAACTAGCTTAGACCATTATTACCTTGGTGTATAATATAACAAGCAACTACGTATTGTTTGCATTAATACATCACCAAGTTTGTATAAGTTAAGCTATTCCATTGGATAAATCTATAGGATAGTTTTGTTTTCAATACATGTGTAAGTTTGTTTGACTTTGGTTCCTTTATTTGTAACCACATGCAGTTCGCATGCAATGCACACACAATTTGTGACAGTGAGCTGATACCATTGGGCACTGGACTGTATCCTGTCATTTCCATTATAAATCACAGGTAGCCCCTTCGATAGAGTGGTTTGTGCTGCTTTGACCCTCTACTCGCATTGACCTATAAATTGGCTTTGATCTTATAGCTGCTCTCCCAATTCGGTTTTGGTATTTGAGGGACGAATGGCAACAATACGTGCTACACAACAAATACCGAAAGGTAGTGAGGTATGTTTTCTTAATTTCTGCTAAATAAGACGTGAAGTATTTCTTAGAAGAGTATCGTTGTAGATGAGTTGTTACCAAAAAGAGGGTAACCACTATCCTATTGGTGTACAAATATGTTTTTTATAATGTCATGCATGTTACACTTATGAAAACCGTTGTTCCAGGTGATGTTTAGTTTAATCTTCCAAACGGAGCTTGTTTAGTTACATGTCCCATATTAGAAGCCTTGTTTTTTTGCTCATTTTCTTGACTTGAGTGTTCATCTTGTGCTGTAGGTATTAATAAGCTACATTGAGACAGCAGGAAGCACAATGACTCGGCAAAAGGCTCTAAAAGAACAGTACTTCTTCACTTGCAGTTGCCCCCGTTGCATAAAACTGGTAATTTTAAATACTACTTTTTCAAAATATGTTTCACGCTTGTCACCTTCTATGTTCTGATTTCTCAAGGGCTTTAACATTCTTGTTGGTACTATTTTTGCTTTAAAAAAAATTCTTGCTGTTACTTCAAGGGTCAGCCTGAAGATATTGAAGAAAGTGCGGCTCTTGAAGGTTACAGATGTAAAAATCAGACATGTGATGGTTTCTTGCTTCGCAATCCTGGTAACAATTGTCTGTTTAGAATGAAAATTAGTGACATATGATTTGATCAGTGTTTATATATATATATATATATTAATTTACCTTTGCAGAGAGTGGAGGATTTAGATGCCAACAATGTGGGCTTGTAAGGGACAAAGTAGAAATACTAAAGATTGCTGGTGAAGAAAAAGCAATGTCAGAGAAGGCATTTGTGGCTATTTCCTCTGGGCGTATCCTTTTTATATACATTATTATTTAAGGACACTGTACTTGTGCATATTGACTTGTGATATAACTTCGACCACAGATACCAGAGGTGGCAAAATGGGCGTATTGGACGGGTTGGTTAACAGGTCTAATCTGGTTGGATCAGGACAGTTTTTTTTTAGCTGCAGGTTGGGTTTACTGAATTGTTTTTGGTCTGAAATCTGTATACATAATTAGTGTGTCAATTATGATTACAAAATTATAAGAACTACTTGATATTTGTGGAATTATATTGATCTAGGAGATTTAAGTATACTTTGGGTTCCTTAAACCTGTTTTTTTAGTCAAGTTTTTTGATCTTATCGTTGAACCCTTTAGAGATAAAAACATAACTCAAATCAACTCTTTTATAAGTAAAAGTGTCCAATTTGCTACATTTAACAAATGCAAATGTTAAGGTGTGATTAATATATTCCAGAAAGACTTCCTTAGTTGGATTTCAGCTATCAAGGAAGCCCTCGAAATGTACATGATAGTTGAGAAACTCCAAGTGAATCTTTATCATTCTTTTTCTATCAATCTGATGCGTACTAGGGAAACTCTCCTAAAAGTAAGATTTCAGATAGCAGCGAAGCCCTTGACATGTGTTTTGTACTTTTATGGAAGGGTTAGGTAATGGGTAAAAATGAGCAATCCTGTTTGATGGGTTAAAGTGGTACGGGTTGGGTTGGTCCAATACTCTTTATTATTTTTATTTTTTTTATTTTTTGTAACTAATCAGGTTTTCAAGTTATATGCGTTAATTTAATCCACTTATTATTATTATATTTTTAATATGAATGAAATGATTCAGGAGGCTTTATGCATTTAAAGTTACAATTTGGGAGACTTTCAAACTGACCTGCTTGTTTTCTTATAAACTAGTTCCCATTTGATCCCTTTATAAGACATAACATAACCTGAATCGACCCATCAATAAGTAAATGAGTAGAAATTGTCTCCTCTACTCTAGCCACATGAGTATGTTAGAAAAGTGTACATGGACTAGCTCATTTACATTGTCCAGTACTCCAGTACTTGTGCATATGCCTGCCATGCATTAAGTATCATTTCCATGTAGTCTGCCCATTATTTCGTAATGCACATATCACTTCTCTACTCATGAAACACGTGCAAGTTCGGAATTTGGTAATTAGATCTCATACTTTTCAGAAATTGATGGAGCTGCAAGATTGGAAGCAAGCACTTAAATATTGCAGACTGACCATCCCAGTTTATGAAAGTAAGTGATTTTATCAACTGCAGTTATTTTTCAGTTGTCATATTTGCCACACTGGATGCATATACCTGTTAAAATCATCTGATTTTGTGTTTTATATGCAAGTCCATTTGCGCCATGCAATTTCTGTAACGTATATATTCTGTTTGATTACAGGAGTATACCCTAAAATTCATCCTCTGCGGGGGCTGCAATACTATACTTGTGGGAAGCTAGAATGGTTTGTATATGCCCTTTCTTTCGAGGGTGAAATTGTTTATTATCCTTAATTTAAACTTTAAAGTAAAATGTTTTTCTTCATCTCTAGTTAAAGCTTTAATCTTTAAATTGAAAACAAAGTGCAGAACTGAGATTTCTCATAAATTTGATATCTAAAGGGTGTCTCGGATCATTAATGTCAAATATGGCTATGTGCTAAGCTAAGCACCTGATCATGGTTCTGTCCAAATGCATAACAGTGGTTCTGTCCAAATGCATAACAGTTTAATTCTTATGATCTTATCGCTGCTTAGAATCCCTATGAAACAAAAAGGTCTTAATGGTAATAAACTAATAATATCAATTATATGTTTTATAAGCGCAGATTGACATCAAAATTAGTTTTTATCACCAACTTCTTTGGTTATATATGAGATATTGTTAATGTTCCAGGTTACTTGGGTACACAAAAGAAGCCATTAAATCACTTACACAAGCCGTTGATGTATTGCGAATTACTCATGGGACGACTACTCCTTTCATGAAGGATCTCATTGCTAAGTTGGAAGAAGCACGAGCAGAAGCTTCTTACAAGCTCTCGTCCATGGATGATTAGAGTAGCTTTGCTGGAGGATCAACATCATTCGATATCATTTTGGTGTATATGTGGTTATCTATTGCCTCTATTATAAGGTAAACCCTACAATTGGCTAAAGTGGGAGGTTGAGGTTCCGGCAGTTTTGTTAACGGGTCAAAACAGGCAATATCTTGTACAATTTGGGTTGACTTGACCCAACACTTTTTGCCCAAAAATTCTAATATTTTCTCCTAAAACCACAACACCCATGACATGTTTAATCTAAAAATTCTGTCTCCTCATCATATCTCTTGATTTTGCCATGTGTAATGATCTTGTTGTTAGGAGGATAAGTAGGAGGTTGTTTAAGAAGGATATATCATTAGTCATTATTTTTATTAGTCTTTGTGCAAATGTGGCATAACTCTTGAACAACACCGTCGAGTTTTGGATTCTTATCGGGTACTTTGATTTTTATTTTTGTTGATAATTTACATAGCTTATGCTCATACACAAGTAGATAACCAATTTATTTCACCCAAAGGTTCCTGCAATTTCTTCTCTGCCAAGAATAAATTAGTTTGAAATAAGTCTCAAATTGCTTATTTTAAAAAAAGTTATTTCACCCTAAACTAAGCACATATGCAAGCATAAGCACTTTTTTCTTCACCAATACATTCGAAAGTATTTATCAACTTTTTAATAACGCAATACGCAATCCGAAAAGCAGGTAACAAGGTACAAGTATATATTCCCCTTAATATCATTGATATAATTTTCAGAATGCTGTTCATAGCTGCCAGTAGTATAGTCATTAATTCAAATTATACTTGTAAAGTCTTGTTTGTTCGTGTGTCTTGATTAGTCGCGGTCGAATCTTAAGTTTTTTGAACATCATAAATTTATAATTAAGATCATAATTGAAGTTATTGCTAGAAAGCAAACTGCTAGTCGAATGCTATTGATTTGTCGTGGTCACATTTCTTGTTAGTATCCAATGCTATCAGTGCAATATCGTGGCCATGTACAGACGGTACCACGGTGGTGTTTGGCAGGCTACAGCAATAAAAGGTGGTTGTGGCAATAGAAAGCTCCATAAAAACAGAAAAAATGAAAACTGCTATTGAATTCAAAGTGGCTGGCAACACAAGAGGCAAGGCCCAAGACAACCACATTTAGCAGCGGTAGATGGATCAGTGCAAGCGGGACTAGTAAAAACTGTGGTGTAGAGATGCAAAGTCAGATGCACAAATGACATGTTATCGCACATAGTGGCTCGTGTGGGCCAACAGTGGTGTAGAGGCCTCAATAGAAGGTTGCAACAACTCATAAGTATATTAGAAGATGGAAACATAGCGGCCCAAAAGCTCAGTTGCACATATGACAAAGCCGGACACATCGACGGGGAAACACAGACAACTACATGAATCAGCGATGGGTGGTCGACAACAGAAGGTTGTAGCGGCTCCCCATGACATTAAGTTAAAGAAACATTAACATCTATGAACTCTTGTGTGGGAGGTGAGATACCACTTACCATTTACGAGGAGACTTGGAAAAAAAATATAGCTAGTGAACAAAATTATGGCCGGAAGCCCGGAATTTGGGTGGAGGGAGTGCCCCTCTCTCATCTCTCATTTCTCACACACACTTTCTTGATTTTACATTCATCTCTTCCCCTCTCATTACAAGAAATGCCTATCTCTCTCCCATCTCCCACCCTTTTTTCAATTTAATTTTTTTTTTTAAAAAAATCTGAGAAAGCGAGCGAGAGATGGGCTGTGAGACCACTGTCTCGTTTTTGGACACTCTCGGTCTCGTCTTGCAGCGTCTCTCAAGGTGGTGGCGGGGTGTGGTGCAATACCGCTCTGATCTCTCTCTGCCTCTCGCATAGGGATGAGCAAGAAATCCCAAGTCCTAATCCCGTACCGGTACAGAATAGTGGTACCGAATCCCATTCGGGACCGGGACCGGTATCTATTTTTGGTAGTTTGCGGGAATGAGACCGTGACGGTACCGGGAAAATCCCGATACTGCCAGGAAATACCGGTACCGAATAGTGGTACCGAATACCATTTCGGGATCGGGACCGGTATTAGTTTTTGATGATTTTCGGGACCGGTACCGATCCCGACGGTACCAGTACGGTCCCATGCCCATCCCTACATGAGATAATTTAGGAATATCTTTGAATTTGGTTTAAATGGCTATGCGAATTTGCTATAAAATATTTATTAAAAAAAAATCTTAATAAGATAATTTGCTTTAAAGTGGTTATAAAATTTAGTACTATATAATGTTTAAGTAAACTAAAATGACTGTAAAATATTAAATTAGAGGTGTTTATTGTATCTAATGTTATATATTTGTAAAAATTGAAATGAATTTTGTGTGTTTTATTTAATATTTTATTCTTTAATTATATAATATGCAAGGAAATGTAATAAAATGGAGAAATAGAAAACAAAAACAAGTATATTTGAGCATGTTTTCTAGTTTTATAAAATGAAAAATGAAAATAGCATTTTCTAATTTGAATGTGTTTTTAAAATTTTCATTTATTTTCTAAAGATTGAAAACCCGATCCATTTTCTAAAAAATTATAAATGAGAAATTAGAAAACATTTTCCCCTAAGTAAAATCATTCTTAATGACCAAAATATATATTTGGTGGTCGTTACTCCTTTTCTAACATTGTGATAGTTGTATTTTTGGGTAAATCTTTCTAAGAATGATTTGACAAAATCACACGTCTAACTTTCTAATTTATTTGTTGGTTGTCTTGAGTTATGCATCCACTTTCAAAGTTTAACTTCACACGAATGCATAGGATGCAACTCATAACTTCCAAAAATACACCCCCACCCCACCCTTTAATCCACCCCACAAATGTGAGGAGTAGAAATCGAACCCTAATAAGAAACCTCAATGTCAAAGACTTTGCCAGTGGGTCACCAATCCCATTGGCGCTTGTTAATTGTTAATTGAGCCACAAATTGCCCTTTTACCTTCTCTGGCCAATTACTTTGCTGACGTGAAGTCCTTATTCACTTTAGCGGACTTTATACCCCTAATTTATTCCTGATCCCTTCGTCTCTCTTGTTTTCCTCAAGCAAAATTCCACCATTACTAGCTCATAAAAACACATTATACCCTCCTTCCTCTTTGTCAAACTTAGACCCACAACATTCTCCATCTACTCCATTTTCAATGAGCGTCTTCTGCTAGTTCTATGTATTTGTTATGTTTTTAACGGGTATTTACACCCTCAGTCTCAACCATTTAAAGATACAACTTAGTTTAATGTTCTCGGCTTCTTATTAAACAACTAATACATTTTTGACCGTACCACAACTTTTCAATACATCTTGTTTAATAATATATGTATTCGTCAATTTATAAATAAATAAAATTCATCTTATTAGGTTTCTGCATCGATCCTCAAAATATATATTTTTACTTTTAGTATTATAACAATACCTCAAAATTTAGGGTGATACAGGATGATTTTAGATTGTGGTCTTCTTTGATATTAGGTTTAGAAGTTGTTTTCAAAAGATACAATGATATTCTTTTTTACCTTACTCTTGATTTTGAACCAAACTTGATTGTTTCCATAAACAAGATTATAGCAAAAAGCCGCAAACATCCTTTTGGTCATCTATTGAAAGGAAAACTAGATCATTTGCAGACATCATTCATAACAAGCTAAAAACTTACAATGTATTGTATTCCTGACCATATGTAACTCAAATAAGAGTATTTTAGTTGAATTACCAGCATTTCATAGTTATAAGTGATCATTAATATGTTTTTTTTGTGTGGTTTTAAACTACTTATTTAGATGTTTGTTGGCTTTAATTGATGATTTAGATTAGATGTTCATGCCTTTAGTTAAGTAGCATATTCTGGATTCTCTATCTTATTTATTAATTTGGTCATGGTAGCTTATTCAGCAAAGACATTGATGGATGGTTACACATACAAGAAAAATATAAAGTGGGTGTCTAATGCAGCCGTAGAGTCAAAATTTGATATTAAAGGGGTCGTTTTTTTTTGATAAAAAGTATTTGTTAATATGATCTTTGGAGCAAATATTCATATTGTAAGTTATGTTGGTTGGTGAGGGCCAAATTCTTTGTGACCTGACTAGCTTCCCTTGTGGGCGTGGCAACTAAAAGGGTGTTTAACTTAACTTATTTTTGAAGCTTATTTGTGTGTGGCTTATTTTCCATAAGCCAAGTTTTTCTTTAGTTTTTTTTCTTACCTAAGAGCTTATATTTCATATTTAAATCATAATAAGTTTATATACCTAAAAATAAGTCTTACAAATTAAGCTTATCGCAAATAAGCTATACACAAATAAGCATGAGCTTTAAAAATAAGCTAGTCCAAACAACCCCTAAGGTGGTGGCAAAAATATCCGTTAGATCTAGGGGTGATCATGGGCTTAACCCGGCCCGACCCAGCCTCGACCCTGCCCGACCTGTGACCCGTGAACTACAAAATATGTGGACCGTTGACCGGCCCATGGTTCGGTTTTTTAGCGGGCCAGGCCGTAGCTCATACACTATTGAAGCTCACTAATTAAACAATTCACTAGTGTATGTCAACAACCATGTCCAGCATGCAGTTGCCAGTACCTAATAAGACCTGCTTCAACCTGACAACATTTTGAATAGTTAGATCACCTGCCATACCAGCCCAATTTCCCACTCTCTGAACTACTTACTCTACGCCTACATATAAGTCCGTTTCTACTTTTGTTACAGAACGCTTGTTCAGGCGGGTATATTGAAGGCACAAGCATAGGGAAGATGACAGCCACATCAAAACCTGCTGCTTTGCAAGAACAGGCCATTTAACAAACTGAATCACCGTTGAAACACACACATAAATACAAGGCTGTCATATATATATATATATATATACACATGTTCCATACTAATGATGATGATGATGAATATATTTGATATTCAACGACAAATATGCATGCAAATACAATTTTCTAACTAAAATACCTTATGTGGAAGATGATGAGTTACTGAATTGAACACATACACCACACCACAGTAGATGAAAAAGAATTTGTAGGGTTTGAGGGCTGTTAATCGAGTTTGTAGGGGTGATTCACGATTTCACGGTATATATATCTTATATATATATATATATAACAAAAAGACTTTGGATGGAATTGAGAACCAAATCAAATAAGCATATATAATATCTTTGTATTGTACATAAGTGGGTAGGAGTAGGACTACAGATTTTATATAATATATATTAATAATAACGTAGTGTAAAGGTGTCCTAATCAATCTCTATTTGTTAAGTAGTTCGGGTTCAACAGGTTTACGGGTAAGCCCGACGCGGACTGTGACCGTGATTTCTTAAAACTCAGGCCCATGGACCGGACCACATGGTAACAGGTTACTACGGTTTCGGGTTTTTTCGGGCCGGTTCAACGGTTTCATGGGTCGGCCCGCATTTTGATGACCCTAGTTAGATTCCATGTGACATATTAGATGTAACCTTACGTGGACATATTTAAAAGAGAGTGGTCATTTTAAATACTTTTTTAAACTTGGGTGATGAATTTTTTTATAGAATAATCTTGGTAATCTACCAATATATATATAAGAGCATGCTATAATAAAAATTGAAAAAATAAAAATCCTTAGATGATTTCCAACTTTTAATTACAACATTTAGATCTAAATAATGAAGTTATCATTGACTTAATTATTAGTCAAACAACAACGTTAGTCCTTCTATTTTATAATTATGATAGTCATTATTTAGAAATCAAATATCTATACGTATAATTCCTAACTTTGATTCCTACTTTAAAGTGGATAATTAATTCCTTATATGGTTATTAATCCGAACGTATATATAATTTTTAATTTTAATACCTATATTTGTAGACTAATAACGCCACACATGTTTTTTTTAAATTTATTTTTAAGATTTCTACTTTTTTATATAACATAAACAATTAAAATATATAATTTTAATTAATTACTATATAGATATAGTTACCAAATATAATTAAAATTCTTATATTAAAAATTTTATTATATTCATTGTTATCATAACTATCTATCCTACATCGTCATTCCTATTTTTCAATATTAATTTATAATATATAATGTTACTTTTAATATATAAAAATAAAACTCATTTATTCTAATACATAACACATATTAAATAAATAAATAAATATTAATAATATATCTATGTTCACAACTTATAACTTAATATTTCTGATTATTTAATTGTTTATTCATTGATTATTCTAACTAAATGTGATTGAAAATTTTGAAACGACACGAATCATGTGTCACTCATGAATTTAGGTTTTGTGATGCAATTACCTATATCAAAAGTAATATTATATCTTGATCAATATTTCTATGATATATGTCTCTCACTATTAGGTTACCATTTGAGAGACTAGTTGTATGTGATGGAGCATATTATTATTCTCTTTACAAAAGAATCAATCATACGTATATATAGTCAATCCGTATATCATATGGGTATTAAAACTAGTATTATACATATCTATCTATTAACTAAAACAGGATTCTGAAAAAGCCACTTGGCACCTCCAGAACTCATCCAGAAAAATTTTTCCCGCTTCTCTCTCTCTTCATTTAATATATTATTATTTTGGTTTTTCATTTTATTTAAATTATCATTTAATTTAATTATATTTTTAAGATTTCCTAATAAATAAAGGTTATCACATAATTATTAATTTTTTTATTATTTCAAATTTATTTTATTTCTTAATTCATTATAGATTTTGAATAATTCGATACACATTGGTGAATAATTTATCAAAATTTTAAAAGATTAAAATAACAAAAATGTTGAGTGACAACACACAGCGAGGGATGATGGTGTACGACTTCGTTGACCGCTGTATTAGAATGATTTTCAGTGATAGTGTATGTATTGTATTAAATTTTATTTTTAGCTTTATAGATAAATATTATAAAAAAAAAGGTAAATGGGGCAAAACTACCTCTGACCCTAAGATAAACCAGTGGTCAACCCACCTAAATGAGTTGGTTTTATTTGATAAATATTATACATATTTTTATGAACATATTAATTGTTGTCAAAGTTATTTTATTGTTGAAATACATACGACTTTTCTATTATATGATCATTATTATTATGACATCTTTTAATACATGACATTTATTATTGTAAGTTTTTTTTTAAAATTAAAAAAATTACAAAAATACATTAAATACATTGCATTTGCATTTTTTATATTTCATATAAAAGCTAAAACTTTATTGTTTTTTATTTCTTTTGTTTTGGTTATTTTTTTTATATTATTCTCATGTTGATTTGTCTTAAAAAATTTGTCATTCATGTTTTTTAAAGATAATATATGACTATTTTTTGTCACTTACCACTTACGCATTTTTATGTGCTTTTTTGCTTTATTCCTAACTAATTTCAATTTTTTTATATTTAATTACAATGTTTAATTTGTTATACTGTTATCTTGATGTTGAAACCTGACATTTGTTGGTCGTCTTCTCACTCATTTACTGTTGATAATAAGTGTAAAATGACACATAAAATTAACAAAATGTGAAAGATTTTGTATGCATTTAATTAAGAAAATACCACTTTCATAATTAAATTTGATCATAAGAATCTTTTATATCGAGTTGCAGTTATGTTATAGATGAATAAAACAAGTTTACTCTATTTTTTATTTTATATTGTTGTGATTTGTTAAATTGTTTTTATAACGATATGTTGAAATTACCCGTCTATCGGACGGGACCTAAAACTAGTACGTATATTATACAAACAAAATCTAAACAAACAAAATGCATACATAAACATAGGAGATCTGATATATTGGTATCAAACTATATATATTTTTACAAGTAAAGTGTACAACCTCCCAGCTATCCTACCAACATCAAATAGAGATCCAAGCTCAGCTTCTCAATAAAAGAAAGAGAAGTCAAATGGAGGGACAATTACAGCCTCCAAATGAAAGTAAGAGAAATCAAATCAAGGGTCAATTTCAGCCTCTAATGGAAAAAATGACTAAGCAATTCTCAGATCCAAATTATGGGTTTTTGTTTTCCTTAACTTATGTTTTTGTATCTGTCAATGTCGCCGGAGACCCATTTGAGAAGATGGGTCGATGACGAATCCGGCACAGTGACGGTAGGTTAATTGGAGATGGATTACTAATGATGTGTATATACATATGCATATATATATAGATAGATAGATAGATAAAAAGAACGGGGTGTGGGGGTTCAAAAGAAAGAAATTTGTGAACTAGAGATTTTGTGGTGGTGGTGGAAAGAGATAGCGGTGACCGGCTGGTGGAGAAAGGGGGTAAAAACTATTCCGGCAAAACTAATTCCGGCCAAATTCCAGCCGCGACCTCCAACCATTAAGACTCAGTACTGTTTTACCCAGCTACGTACCTACTTGCTCGACTGCGCATCTAGCTACCTTTAATCGAAGCCTTCCATTTTCAAAGTGTAATTGCATGTGAGCCCATTTGCTTGGGGGTGGGCGGGTTATTTTCCAGTGGAGAGAACAGGAAAGAAAGAGGGGGCTGGAATTTTATTATGTGGTATGTGGTTTCGGATTTTGATAACTTTAGTAGGAGGAGTGATAAATTCATAATAATGTTTAGCTATTTATAACAATGCATGATTTATACAGTTATATATTGTGTAGTAAAATATATATATTTGTTATGGATGACTAAAAGATGTTGTAAATTTATCACTACCTTTTTAGTATGTGATAATTTTGGTGTGAGATTTTGATATAGATACGGAGACCACCAGATATGTGTATTTTAATTTTAGGGTTTTTTTTTAATTGAGGATGAAAAGATATGGTGGTGGTGTCTTTTATACAATTAACCTTTTAATTTATTAATAATTGATAAAATATCAATGACGGTCGTTTAAGAGTGGAAAAGACATAAATACCCTCATGTGGAAGGCACGTGAGCGAGTTAACGAACCCCACTTGACGGTCGTCAAAATTTGGACTAACCTTGAGTCCTTGACCCTTATCCTCCTATAAAGGACTACTAGAGTCTTTATGAAAGTTATAGGATGAAACATGATTTTTTGGTATGGAATTAGAAGGAATAATGCCAGCCGAGTCTAATTCACGAGCCCCAATATTAATGTTATGCCAAACCCCACCCTTAGTAAATCCCGGCTTTAACTAATCAGAAAACGAAACGGGACAATGGATGTTGTTTATAACCGAGACCCAAAGAGCATTAGGGTGAGAAACGCACCTCCATCTCCATTTCATAAGTAAACCTCTATTAAGAGCATCCAATGAACCAAATCCAAGACCGCCTTTAACCTTACTAGCAAGAATAGACTCCCACTTTATCTAATGCAACCTTTTGTTTTCTTCGCTACCCCCCAAAAAAAATTTGGCACGCAATGTTTCAAGCTTCTTCCTAACTGTAGAAGGAAGACGAAATAAAGACATATAACAAGTCCCCACGTCCCCAAGAACCGAAGAGATCAAAGTTGATCGCCCACCAAAAGATAGCAAATTAGCCTTCCACTTAGAAAGTCTCTTTTTGAATTTTTCTATAACCGGGTTCCAAGAATCCGATCTTTTCATGTTACCACCAATTGGGACTCCCAGATAAGTAAATGGAAAGGATCTGCAACCCTACCCCCATGGGTCTAGCAAAATTATCCATCTAAGTCCCATTAACTCCAACCCCATAAATTCTAGATTTCTGCAAATTAATACGAAGACCAGAGACGAGATGGAAACAAGCAAAGGTTGATTTGATGTTGGCAATATTATCTTCAGAACAATCTGCCATAAGCAAAATATCATCAACGTAAATAAGATGAGAAAGGGAGCCAGCCTTTAAACCATGAATATCTCCAAAATGCTTCAAATCTTTTATAGCTACATGCAATCCTTTCCATAGCTAAAATGAAAAGAAAATGGGCCATCGGATACCCTTGTCTAAGACCTTTCTCCAAATTAAACTTCTTAGTGGGACTACCATTAATTAATATAGAGGAACGAGCAGAGTAAGGGCACCCAGATATCCAACTAATCCATCTTCTCCCGAAACCCATAAACGCCATAACAGTACAAAGATAATCCCTATTTAAAGAGTCATATGCCTTTGCGATATCCAGCTTTAAGAACAGAGCTTTCTTTTTCTTGTACCAATCAATAATCTCATTAAGAATGAAAGGACCATCAAGGATATTTCTACCTTTAATAAACGCCGATTGAGTAGAGCTCACCACCGATTCAAGCACTGGCCTCATTTATTAAGACTCTGTTTATATGTCTTTTATTTTATGTTGGATGTATTTATGAATTTTCTTTTACTATTGTTATGATATGAATTAGTAACACCAAAAGGTTTTGTTTAATGATCCTTTCGTTAGGAAGTGGTTAAGTATTAAATGAATGCCCCCGTTATGTTTTTCACGTCGTTAGGCAAAATTTTTGGAAGTCCATATTTTTAAAAGTTGATTCTTACAATATACACACGATTAGGTTAAGATAGCGACTTTAAAATACTTGAAATTTTTATGCTTTGTAATACTGTAGACATTCTTTAGTATTAAAACTTTTCACTTTTGCCGTTCTAAAAAAAAAAAACTTTTCACTTTTAATTGTATACGATATTTAATATTTAAATAAAAATTGTTTCTATTCATGTTATATTCAATCTCATTTATATAAGTTTATAATAAATAAAGTGACGGTTTTGTGTTTTTTATCCTTTTTTGTAACTTATGTGTAATTCCTTTTTATTGTTTGTTTTTAATAATTAATCATATGGCCGGGTTGTTAATATTTTTTTCTACACCCTTTTTTTTATTAGTACTTTGTTATTATTATAATTATTATAACTTTTAATATATTTATGTATGAAAAGTCAATATAAGCACTATGTATATACATATTTA
>JAOEHQ010008800.1:0-16892 GCA_025447715.1 Asclepias incarnata
TGACATTGGCGTTGTGGTGACAATTTGACAACGAGGCCACAACGAGGAGATGGTAATATTGGTGTTGTGACAACGAGACCACAATTTACCCACAATTTACCCGATGGGAGAGGCCTTATACATTGGGACAACAGCATTAGATTTTGTATAAATTTATGTAATTAAAATTTTATAAATAAAAAAAGAAATATATATATAATAATCTCATCTTCTTTGCAGAATTTTTTTTTAAGAACCATAAAAACTTTTAAATTATGTATTAGGTTACACGTGTTTTAAGTTCTTTTTACATGTAAAAAGTCATAAAAATTCATATGGCAACAGGAAAAGTTGTTAAAATTTAAAAACATGTTAAATTACATATAATTTGATATGTTCACATATGAATGAATTTGTTAACATGCATCATTTACATCTGAACATATCAAGTTATTTGTAATTTTATATGCTTTAACAATTTTTTTTTGTTTTCATATGACATTTTACTTGTGAATGAACTTAAAAAATGTATAATCTAATATATAATTTAAAAGTTCTCACGGTTCTTTAAAAAAAGACCCATATATATATATATATATATATATATATATATATATATTTCAAAAGATAATTTATTGATGGTTATGTACAATACTTTACTTATCTAAAATCTACTATAAAATTTGTACGTCATCTCCAAATTTTTATCATATCATATTTATTTTTTAAAAACATGAGGAAAATATTTTTTGAACTGAATGGTTGATTGCAACAAAGTGAATTAAACTGGAAATGTTTTGTTACTATCACTAAATCGTCTATTTGATATTTTACATTTTGTTAAAACCAATGATGTAACACCTGTTTTGAACTTTTGATGGCTTACATTACATATGATAGTAATAACTTAGATGGTTGTAACATACGCAAAAATACATATTACACACAATAGTAATTACTTCATGTTGGCCTTGGAATGATCGTTAAAAGACTTCGGTTATCCAATTGATTTTCATATTTGTTTATTTAGTGAAATGAAATGATTTTTTAAGCCTCTAAGTCTGTAACTACTAATCGATAACGAGCGATAGTTACAAAAGTGAAAAGACATTTCTACCCTTCTAACTTGGATTCAAGTATCATATGTACTAGCCTGAAACATTTGCATAAAGCTTTAAATGCTCTCCGGTCTGGCTCTCCCACTTGCTGTACAGAGCCACAAGTTTCCATGTTTTTTAGTCAAATGCACATTAACACGAGAGGATATTAAAACAAGCATAGACCTAATAAAAGCAGCAACAACGCAGCCACGCTTAGCCATTTGATTCAATTCAATATAGCAGCAAACACCCTTAAGACATGCTGTTTCCGGGAAAAATGAACCCAAAACTTGGTTCTATATTACACAGCCTATAACATTCCAGGACTAAATTATGTTAAGAGTTGCTGAAAACTACAATGGTTGACTCAATTTCATCCTCATTTGAAAGATTCGCGATGCAGCATCAGCTGGTTTATAACTACAGTTTACTGAGGGCCCTGGCCACCCATCAAGTTCCTCAGAAAATTAATAAATGCAGTATTTTCACTCTGAACCATTTTAATCAACGTAAAAATGAATTACTTCAAGTTAGTATGGCAGTCCCAGTGTTTGCTTTGTGATTGCTGTTTCCAAGGCGATGAGACAAATTGCAGCTTCTGGCAAAAAAATAAAAGAGTAAAAACCAGTTAGTTGAACTTAAACATGTCGATTTGCTTAGATTTAGAAAACCCACAATTTTAAAATTCAAGTACAACTAGTAGTTATGAAATATAATACCTTGTTCATTTCTAATTAAATGAATTAAAAAGTTTTAGTACAAAAAAAAGTTAAAATGTCTCCAATATTTATAATAGAGGTACCTGAAATACACAACCGTCACAAATCTTTTAAGTTTGATATTCGACGGAATTTTCTATTTACACGTGGAGTTTAACTAGAATGCAAACTAGAGATGAAGGCAACACAAGCTAACTTGTGAGAGCTCATGAGTTGACTTTTCAAAAATCATTTAATGCCTGAGCGATAGCAAGCTGAGCTAAGCCAAGCTGCCTCGCAAACTAACAAAGACCAGTACTGATTAGAGTCAACAGCATGGCAAGGCATAAATGAGCAGAACCTATACAAGCTAACTGAGTCACTTAATTAAAAAACTTTCTGATCAGTTGATGATTCATACCTCTATCCTTCTTGAGCAAGCCATCACCGCCATAGCTCTCATGTCCAAACAGATCAAAATAGTTTTCTACCCCCATGCTATTTTTATCCAACTTGAGCCTCTCCATTAACTAGTGCACTTCCACTGTCACTGGATGCATCATCCAGTTCACTGCTACTCGCTTTTGGCTCATTTTTGCGGGGGCCAACATACCTCTTGGTAAATGTAGCTTCGGAATTCTTATCCACGTCATCCTTTGGCGTGCTTGAACTTCTTCTAAGCTTACTTTTATCGGCATATTTTTTGGGGGTTCCACTATCCTTTGTCACACCAGCTATACTCTGATTTTCATTCGGTTTATCAGTACCTTGATCTGGAAGGAGTGCTTTTCGGCTTAGACGAAGTTGTCCTTTTTCATTGATCTGTAAAATATAACTAAGAAAATTATGAATAATGTTCCAAAAAACACACACAACATGATAACAGTGTCATGTTTAATGTACTACTTCCTCCATTCAAAAGAAACTGCAACACTTCCCTTTGAGGATGTACCAAAAAGTTGCATTGTTTCCTTTAAAAAAGACGCCCCAATATAAAAATTACCTAACTACACAGAAAGATTCTTCAGTTTATTTTTATTGATGGATAACTAATTTGACAAATACACGACCCAAATTGGTAGATTACCTTATCTACTTCAAACACACACAAGGAAAGAAATCCAAACCTCTATGAGCTTGACATCAACCTGGTCTCCAACCTTGAAAGCCTGAAACAAATTCTATTATTTATTGCACCAACACCTAGCAAAGTGATTAGAACATACAAGGCAATAACCCTTACATCGTCTGGTTTGGATAGCCAATCTGGACTCAACTCACTAATATGACAAAGTCCCTGAAATGGAGTTAAACATTTGTTTTAATTCTTACATAATGCTAAGCTTTTACAAGAAAAGTAAGTCATAACTAATCACATAAACTGAGAAATAGTCATAGGATGTAATAAACAAAACCATGGAGCTTAGTTATAACTTATAACAATGCACTTTCTAAATCTGAAAATACCCAGATGATTACGTGAAAGAAATATTAGATCGGAATATAAATTTATAGCATGGCATGCAAAAATGCTGATGATCACAAGGTCATAATTAATACTTGGGGATGGAGGTTATACCTCTCGGCCTGGTACTATCTCAACGAAAGCTCCATAGGGAACAATAGATGTAATTTTGCAATTCCTGATAGCATATGAAAATAAATAAATAAATAAAAATCAAGCAAAGAGCCAATTCAGAACTGATTAATAGCAAAGACCCAATTACAAGAATCACAACACAAGTACACAACTGAAGATCATGTTTCCCAAGGTAAGACTAATCGGCATTTTAACTGAATTAAGCTCATTCATGTTGATAGAAGCATTACTTTCACATGAAAAGAAAGCTACCTATACACATCACCAACAACTGGGACCATTGTCAAGTTACTAATAATAGCTTTCGTCTTTTCTAAGCTTGCCCAATCTCTTGCAGTTATTTTGACCTGAAATAGTCAATGAGTTACTTGAGTCTGTAAGAACAGCAGCAAAAGCATCAGAAAGAATAAGATATTATGTTCAACGTACTATTCCATTATCTTGTGTGTCGATAGAGTCCACGCCAGTCTCTTCAATAATACTCTTGACCTTTTTACCCCCAGAGCCAATAATAAGGTTAACTTTCTCAGGCTTAACCTACAACAGTTGTAAGAAAAACTGCAATCAAAATGCACATTCCATCTCTTGTCAGACGACTAACAGGCTAAGAGATGACAACTAACTTTCATAACAAGAATGAGTGGAGCATGCTTAGAAAGCTTCTTTGACGGGGGAGGTGAGCATTTCAGCATCTCAGCTGAAAACATAAAAATGTGTCATGCAGAGTGACTAGACAGGATGAAATATGTATGGAAAACAAAGAAAACAAAGGATACATATTACTATTTGTTTATGTGTTTGAATTTTTTTTACCAAGAATACGTTTCCGTCCTTCCTTTGCTTGCATTAACGCTTGCTTCATTGTTGACAAAGTAATTCCGGTTACCTATAAATATTGTAAAGAAGGCAAATTGTTCAGATACAAAAGTCAAAACCACCAATAACAGCCAAATATATAGACAGCCAAGAAATACACACACACAAAAAGTAACATGCATAACCTTTATATCCATTTGAAATGCGGTTACTCCATCTTCATTCCCAGCAACCTGCATATTAAAAGTCGGTAATTTCATAAACTACACCCCTCCTTTAGAGCTCAAGTACTCCAACTCTTACGGATCCGTACCATATGCCCAACAATTTCACTTATGAGGTAGGCCCCACCACATGAGTATAAGTTACTCCTTTCATCCCATGAAAATTGCAACAACCACATTCGAGCATTAGGATATTATGGGCCAATTTGATTAAAGTTGCCATTAAATTTTTTATGTTTTGATAATAAAACCATTGTTCCAAACGCATCATCTCTTGATGTGTGGACAATGAAAACTCAAAAACCATGATTTTTAGAAAGGCCCAAGTAGCTTCTTAAAATACATGGTTGAAATTTTAATGGGAGAGGATTTATAATTTTGGCCTTAAGGCTATGCTCCAATCAAGTGAAAAGACCTTAAAATCCATATCTCCAGAAGCATCCTCAGACCCAGTGATGTCAGATAAGATAAGTGGGGTTCCATCTCCCCCAAATTCCTCTGTGTCCACAACCAAGCCCATTGCTATACCGGCGATAGAGCTTTTTAATGGTACTCCAGCATCTTGCAGTGCTAGGCATCCCCCACAAACTGATGCCATACTATCACATCATCATACAAAACAATACGGAGAAACAAATGTCAAAAATATCCTGAAAATAATTGTCGAGTCACAAAATAATAAATGAAGAAATTCATTAAACAATACACCTAAAAAGCTTTCACACCTTGACGATCCATTACTTTCTGTAATGGTACTCTCAACACGTATAGTATAAGGAAAATCTTCTTCGGAAGGCAATACAGGTTCGAGCGCTCTTTCAGCCAGAGTACCGTGACCAATTTCTCTTCTACTAGGTGCTCCAATTCGCCCGACTTCCCCAACACAAGATGGTGGAAATGAATACTGTATCATCAACAAAAGACATCTAATTAGCAAGTAATTTGGAAATTGAAGACACTAGAAACTCTACAAAAGGTCCTTGAACTGGGGCATTTTTCACAATAGGTTCAGTACTCCCAATGGTCACTTTTCCTTCTTTTAATTCTTAACATTATAAAAAATGCGGACCTTCGGACATTAAGATTTATTGATAACAAAATACACACACCCTCTTGGATCAATTGTCAATTCTTTGCAACTCGACTTTTCTCAGAACTCGGGTAATCCTCCACTTGTTTGATTTTGCCATTAGACGCGTGAGTGGATACATAAATGGATAGTATATAAACATTTTTTTGAAAGATTAGGTAGAATGAGCTAATAACGCAGTTTAAACTACTGAGTACTATAGAAGTTGTGAAATAAGATTCAGCAAAGAGCTTAAAAAACAATCACACCTGAAGATAGAACCTTTTCACATCTTCTACACCTGCCAGGATGTCTATTCTTTGTGCCATCTGTTTATCCCCAAGGGTAACCACTGCCAATGACTGTACCACAAAAGACAAACGTAAATAACCAAAGTGTACATACAATATACCTCATACGTGATACACGGAAATTTTGTAAACTTCAACAATAAAAACAGCACAAACCTGAGTTTCCCCACGGGTAAAAAGAGCACTTCCATGTGCTCTAGGTAGTAACCCACATTCTGAGTCAATAACACGTATCTCCTCTGAAGTTCTGCCGTCACTTCTTTTCCCTCCCTTAAAGAAAAACACAAACATAAGAAGATGATCGATGTGCTAAAATGAACAAGAATCCAATTGACTTTCTAACCAAGCTAACGGAATCTAGTTAGAGCAAGTAATCCACTCATAAAGTTTTTCTAATATGTAGGAAAACATTATTAACTATGAACTCACTGCTAGATAACATTCATAAACCTCAAGAATTCGATAAGGTTTCCATCCTTGTGTGTAATTAGAAAATTCTCATCATTCTATTAGAGCATGCTGTTAGACAGAACAGATAGAACCACAAGAAGTTGAACTGCATATTTGCATTTTAGCACAAAAACCAAAACTTTTGAATGCGGAAAGAAAAATAAAATTCCATACACACATTATTGACATCAATATAAAAACATCCTATCCATGTTTCAGTCTACCTCTTAACAGTGAGTGAGTGAGTGAGTGTATGCATACCTCCACGATGCGTTTTCGCAGGTATTTGGATGTAACGCTTTTGAAAACCAGTTTCACATCTACCTCAGAGTAAAACTACACAAGAAAGAAGGAACAATCATCAATAGACTTTCCCAGCCACATTTACTTCATATACCTCAAGAACATCATGCAGGTGATAACTAGTAAAATGAAAGGTAAAGTCTTTAATCAAAAATATTTATTAATATAAAGGGGGGAATGTACACAAAATGTATATATCCTTCAGAGATCATCTTTCTGATATTGGCCTAACACGAAATGTACATGATTAAGAGGGGAATGATACCATTGGAACTGGTTTTTTATTAACTGGCTTTATATGAACATCACCCTCATCAAATTCGCCATCAACCACAAATTCCTCTTCCTCGTCTTCATCCTCCAACATTTCTGGAGTTATTTCAGCACCAACAGAAGTTTCACTTTTGCTTACATAACCCTCCTCAGTAAGTATGCTCAGAACTTTTTCCTCTAACAATGAGAGGGCCTTTCTTCTTGGTACTTTGCTTTTGAGTTGTAGCACTTTAACTAACTCATCACCTGCAATTTCCTGCATTGTATTTATAAATGAGCAGAACACCAATGATATAGGGTGATAAATCACATAATAAATTACTGGTAAAGATGAAAGAGACACATACTTCAACATGCTTATACAGCTCAGGTGGAGGTAGCTTAATTGAATCAAGCATTTTGGGTTTCCCACACTTCTTTACCAGATTGTCCACCTCTTTGCATATAGCTCGTACAGCATCCTGATGCATTAAAGAATGAAGTTGCGATCATACACATGGATTTTATGTAATCACTGACTTATTTTTCTGTAAATTGTAGATGTATGTAGACCAGCACAACTAAAAAACAACCTGCCCAACTTCTATTGCTTGAATCAATTTCTCTTCAGGAAGAAAGTCACAGTAACCCTACAATAAACAATCCAGAAACATAAGATACTAGTGTCAAAATGAGTAGCTACCAAACTGGCTATCTGATTCAAACATCTGAAATTGGAGGACGCTAAGATTATGACTAGCCTTATACCCGCAAACGTGTAAATAAAAAATACTGAATAACGATAAGAACCTCTATCATTAATATCCCTCTTTCTGAGCCCGCCATCAATAAGTCCAGTTTTGAATCTTCCATCTCCATGGTTGTTGGATTCACAATAAACTTATCACCAATCAACCCAATTCGAACTCCTGCTATAGTGTTTGTATTTGGCACTTCTGAGAGGGCTCTGTTGGTACATAATGTGGCATTAACTATAATTAGATAGCTGAAATTAAAATAACAAAAGACGCCATTCAAGAGCAAAAATGCTTAGTTTTTGATGAATCTTACACCGCAATTCCAGCTGCTGTAACAGCCAGAGAATCTGGGGGGTGCAGGCCATCATAACTCAAAACCTGCAAACCGTCACTATAAAGTTTATTTTGTATTTTTTTTGGCTGTTATACTAGTATATAAGAAGAACTGAAGAAGTACATATTTATATTCAATTTTCCAAATATGGTTGTCCCATCATTTTCAATATTCACTTTATTTATCCATATATTCAAAGAAAAAGGTGAGAAGCTTCACGACATCAATATATAGCCATAGAAGCCAACCAAACAGTTTAACAGAAGGTTTGAATAAGCATATAACGATACTGTTAAACTTTAAATATTTATCTTAGCATCAGTTACAAGCCTTGGGAACGGTATAAGCTATCTCAGTGTCATATAAATGAGAACAAAATATATAATCAATGCAACAAGAGAAAGGTCTAAGTAAAATGCCACTTCAATATTGGAAAAGTACATACCCAAGATAGTATTTGAGTTTCATGGTAGAAGCCCTTGAGCATGGTTGGCCTCAATGGCCTGTCAATTAATCTACATATAAGTACCTGCATTACCATAATTTATACTTGTATCATTTAGAACTACAAGATTTCTAAATGAATGAGAGTGATACTGTACGTCTGTACCTAAGGTAATTTCATGATAGTGACTCTATGGTAGGATGGTAGGATACCAGGATATATGATTAACTATACCTACATACCCTTGAGCTTTAGCTCATGTGGTATGTGTGATGACCTATCAACCTATAGGTTGTGGGTTCAAGTCCTATGGTGGAAACTTTGAAAATACTTGTGGAATTTATGTGGATTTATTTAGTTTCTTTTCAAAAAGAAAACTAAACCACAACAAACCATTTCGGGAACTTAATGTCCATGATCAATATCATTTAAAAGAAAAACTGAAAGGACTTCCTTAGAAAATGAGTAATAGAATTAGATGAAAGAAACTTATCAATCACCTGGTTGTTGGAGACATTCAGTGTGTGGATTTTTTATTGTTAATAGTAAACCGTACAAAACAATAAATTCAACTTTAATGTTTATAGCTTTCAAAGTAAACTTTTTCATATTGTGTCGGTTGTTACCTTTTGAAGTGGGTTTTGGTTATAGAGGTTGTGCTAATATTCGCTTAGGTCGGTTTGATTCAAGTTGGTTTGGTGTTTTGTATTATCTAGCTTCTTGATAGTTCTTTAAAATGAAATTCCACTGCCGTTTTCATAAAAAAGGTAAAACTTTTTCAAGCACCGTAATGTGTCTGTTCTATAATTTTATACATGTAAACACAAAAACTGAAGAAATTTATTGCCAAACAAGGGTTTTGAAAAATAGCATAGGCCATATTAGTGAAGCATATACCTCATGGTCCTTCGTCCTTCCCTCTCGCTTAAAAAATCCTCCACTGGAAAAGAAACTTAAAATTAGAAAAATCAAAACATTTGCATGCAAGTTAATAAGTAATAACAGTAGTTTTGTGCATTTCTTGCATACTTTGCCATGTGAAAAAAATAAAAGAAGCTAAAGCATGATACTTGCCTGGTTCTACCAGCAGCTGAAAAACGCTCTTGATAATTTACAGACATAGGGAAAAAGTCAGAAGGCTCACTTGGAACATCAGACATACAAACAGACGTGTAGATGATCTGCATATTCAGATATATTATTATAACAATTTGCACAACTCAAACAAAAAACAAATGGGGAATTCTGCATAATTAAAAGAGAAGTGATTGAATAATACAAGAACCCTAAATTTGCATTTCCAACATGCACAGTAACCTATTTTTAAAAGGCATTGTTTCTGCAATCCACAAAGGACATGGTTAAAAGCAAACATAAAAGTACTTTTTTTTTTCCTGAAACTTACCGTTTCTCCATCTCTTACAATAACAGATCCACTAGCTTGTCTTCCTATTTGACCAGTCTCAACTGTTATCTGCAAAAGTAGAAAAACAAATGAGAGCAACTAGGAATCAGATATTTGTAAGCAATAAATCTGTTGCTGTCAGCATGCATTTGTTGTTAGGAAAGAACATGATTTATTTATGCTGAACCAGTAATGTATATTCAGTTGTGTTCCAGTCTATGTAACGTACTGTTATTGTACACACTAGGTCATTAAATATTCACAAGTGTTCAGGTTTAGGCAAGGTACTCTCTTTTTTTGTACACATCGTTCACTGAATCCTCAAAAGTCTTCCCATTCATGCAACATACTTGTAAAAGTGTTCCACGTTGGTGATTGAAGTTGTAAAATGTGTTCCACCATGATAATTGAAAAACCTTTAATTTTCTGAAGGCAGGAAGACATTAACAAATTCAATGACTAAAGGTGTACAAATACCAAAAAAAAAGTACATTGCATAAACTAAAAAATATATGAAGGAATCAAAGATCCAAAGTGTATGTTACTATCACTTATCCCCTATAAAAAATGAAAAAAAGGTGATAAGCTATTTAAGCATTAAAACAACACAGGAAACAAATTTCTATGAAGTTTTTGGAGGATTTGAACAAACGGGAGAAGAAATCAAATTTCAATGAAGTTTTTAAGACCTTTTTTAGTTCATAATGAATGAAATGAATCCCCGGATGAGGAGCAAATCTCCCCTCCCTTTTACTAAAGACCAAATATCTCAATGAGTTGTGTAATCACTTTCAAAAGTAAATATTTGACTCTTACTTGTTTGGGTATTATCACGATATCAATTTCAGAAGGAGCGACAGACAATCAAGAATCTAGTGCAAGAGTCTCTCTACTTGGTGTTTATGTATTCATACAAACGAACACCCAATTACAACTGCCCAAAACGGTTTGCAAGAAATTACAAAGCACTAGTCAACATTGCTAACTCTCTTATCAACTAGTATCAGGTAATGAATGGACCATGACCAACATCAGCGAGAGTCGGTTTGGATTTGTACCAGCAACACTATACTAGTTGATTTCCATATTCAGTTAGAATGCAACTTTCAGTTAAGGTTGTAGGGGTCATTTCCGATTTCAACTAAAGATCCCTCAGCTTTACTAACAAACATGAGTAACAAGTAACAACTTACAACTCTTGGCTCCTCGAGAAATAATAGATAGCCAAAGTTTAATGAGACTTAATCTTAAGCTTCGATTTCCGTTCTTATCGAGTCTCTAATGTTTGCTCCAAATATATGCAACTTCAAGTCTTTGTAATAACATAAAAACTATTACTTACAGCCATTGTAATCAGCATGTATATATTGTTGTTACCAAAGAAAACATTATTATTTTACTTATTAATACTAAACAAAACAGAATTAAAAATAAATGAAGAAATTAAGTTAAAAATTATACAACTGAAAGTGCAGCAGACTTACGTATCTATCTCCAACGGGAATCTTAACGGTATGACGGTTAGGAAAAGAAGGGGATGACGTGGAAGAATTTGATTCGCGAATTAGGGCGCGTACATTGAAGCGAATTGAGTGATTTAATTTATTGTTGTTATTTCTTCTTCTTCTTCTCGTAGTAGTAGTAGTTGTTGATGTGAGTATATTAGAGGAGACAGAAGTTGATTTATTATTAAGTGTTGAGTGTGCCAATGGTCGTCCCCCATGGAAGCTACTGCTAATTGCTAACATTTCCTTACTATGATACCAGTTTGTGTGTGTGTGTGTGAGATATTTTGGAGAAGGAATATTTTGGAGAAGGAATTCAGGAAATGGAGGGGAACTCTTATCCGTTATTGCTGCTGCGAGCTGTATTATTTTCTCTTGGGCCTCATAGTATGGGTTTCATGTTTTTGGGCTTTTAGATGAGTTGTTTGGTTTGCTAATCAAAATCAAGAATAGAAATCAAATTTATATCCATCTATAAGGGGATGTTTGGTAGGAAGGAATCATAAAGAATGGAAATGTAATAGAGAATGAAAATGGTGGGAAAGAGAATTAGTATTTGGAAAGAGAATAGATTCAGTTGTTTGGTACAAACAGAGAATGAACATAAGAGAAATATAAAAACGTAAACAAAATTACTAAGAAAAAAAATCAAAAATATTCGGTTTAATAACTTTATACTCTAATAAATAATTATTATTAAAACATAAAACTCATTATTACTACACATAAATAAAAAATAAAAATTTTCATTCCCACCCATTCTCTCCATATTATAAAGAATGGAGAGAATGGAAACCATTCTCCTTTCTTCTTTCCCATTCTCATTCTCATTTTCATTCTCATATTCTATTCTAACCAAACAAAGGAAGTAATTCTCATTCCTTTTCTCTCCTTTTCATTCCATCCTACCAAACACCCCAAGTGATTCAGATGACTACATAAAATGTATATAACTTAAAAATTGATTATGATTTTGTCTTAAAAAGTATATATACTTAATAAATTATGTATAATTATGTATAAGTATATATATGTAAAAGGATATTTATGTATAATTATGTAAAAGTATATAACTTTAAAAAATGAATAAACTCATAAAAAGTATATAAAAGTATATAAAAATTGATGCAACAAAATATACTAACTGTTACAACAAAATAAAAAATGTAACCCAAAAAAAGTATAAAAATGTATGAGGAATAAAAAAAATGTTACAACAAATTAATAAAGTGTTGTTACAACAAAACGTACTAACTGTTAGTGAAATCGAAATATACCGGAGGTCCACGATTACTTTGAATGTATTCATCGAACAGGGCCATCTATGCGCCTTAGGGTGTACCCGGTGAGGACTCCAAAAAAGTGTAGGGTAAGCCATTGGGTAGTTACCTTGTAACTCCACCATTACATAATGACTTTGTTGATTTATTAGTGCAATTGAAATGGGTTCATCACGCATTAGCTCACCTTCACCTCTCCAAAAAGGAAATACTATATGACTGCCGAATACGCTTAAACATTTAATTATCAGACCGAGCCTGTTGGACAGAAGAATAGGAGCATTGGGCATCATCATCCAGTATTCAATGGGGCAAAATTCATTAACATAAGACTTGAACCTAGCATATATTTGTGCCCCTGTAGTTGGGCCGAACATTTCATGGTAGAACTGTTTTTTGTTGTCATACTCGGCCAACATTTCTGTACGAATCCACTCGAAATACATGTTTTCATCTAGCTCCAAAGCAGCAGCCAGTGCTCGAAATCCACAATTACCATCACCCAAGACATTTTGTATACTGACGACGTATGGGCGAAATAAAGATGGTAGCTCAGACCGTAAATCTAAATGCTGGGTTGCGTATATGCTTTGTATCTTTGGTGCCCAAAACAATTCTTCAACATATCTGGATGTGTCTGCTCGCATCTGATTGTCATCGTCCGCGAAACGTGATTGGGTGGGCACATACTCACTGTGTCTCACCCTGCTCGGCTCTGTGTAGTATGACGCATCGGAAAAGCGTGAAGAGCCGTAAGGTGATACAGAGGTCTCCTGCTGGCTCCGTCTGGACAACTACACAGACCTGGACTTTGAAAGAGTGGACGGTGCTCTGGTCGACGACGGTATGTTCATGTCGGGCACCTGCAACAATTAATAAGTATATAAAAAAGTATATACTTTATGTATATTTTGCGTATATATACTATATATATATTTTGTGTATATATATATAAGTATATAGTATAATACGTATATATATAGTATATAAAAAAGTATATACTTTATGTATATATACATATATATAAATTTTATATACGTATAAAAATATAAAAATAATAATAACCTTTTTTTTCGACCCGGTCTTCCAAGTGTGCGTATGTGAACGGCAGGATCCTTTATTTGGCTTTTTCATGGGCAGAGGATGTCCTTCACTTTCGACAACCAGCTTTTTCTTTGGGGCTTAGGCTGTTGTTTCATAGCAGTCTTAAGTTCTTATAGTACTTCATCGATAGATTCCTCATCGTCGTCGGAGTCTTTTAAAAGATCATTTCCTGACAGGCACGTCGACGGCGTTAAATCAAGCTTTCTCCAGAACGAATCTATCGAATCCACCCCAATACGACTACCTGCATTTTTCCAGATAAGTCAGTTTAACTTTTAAGTTTTATAAAAAATCACTGATGATGTTATTTAGATATACTAACCATGAAATATGTATGATGCAAGTCGGCAAGCACATGGTAGTCCACAACTTTTCATCACCTTGCACCAGCACCATCACCGTGTCCAGTCGTCATTAAGGGTATCTTTTAGAGGGGAAAATAAATCAATTAATTCTATCAAATCCACCTCAATAAATCAATTAAATCTATGTATATATATATATATAATCGATTAATAAATCAATTAATGTATATATACCTCTTGATCGATTGATTTCTCCAATCATAATTTCCAGAGCAGTATGGGAAACAACACCATGTAGGTTCTTGAAACAGGGTAAGTTGTGTTTACCATGTATGTAAACCCTGCTCTGCTCCTGTTGCCCCTTGATTTCTGTATGTTGACTTATCACCACAGCATTAACACATTGGAGGATTATGTAGAACGTACACCTCCCCTTCAACTCTGCCTTCAGCACTGAATGCTCGCTCTCAACTCTATTCGTAGTGTGGTTACGATAGTTGAGATGTTTGTCAACCCAACAAGATGCAAACATTTTTTTGTACGCGACAACCACTCCTTTTGCAGATACTTATAAACATCTGCAAAATTAACCGTGAATTAGCACATGTGGAAAGATCAATACTAATATAGATTAAAAGCATTTATGTGAACCTCACATACTTTGTAAATCTCCCAACTTTGATTTTAACATTTTTCATTTTTGGTGTATTCTGCAACTGTGCGAGATTCAATGAGTTGATTCCACCAGTGGTGAAAAGACCCCCAAGCTCTTTTGGCGCGAAATGCCGGCTCATAATATTTTGATATATTTTTCCATATGTGGAATCTACATAGTAGGTGCTTTGCGTCCGACATAACATCCTTACATGCTTTCATGAGGGCCAGATCCCTGTCAGTCAGCACAACACGTACGACAAACCCTTCACCAAGTGTGGACTTTAAACACTGTAACACCCATTTATAATGGGTCTTCTGTTCATATGCAACAAATGCATATGCTATGCTGAAGGTCTTGCTAGTTGAAGTCACGCCGACAATCTCAACAAGAGCGTCAATTGGTGATTTGATATTTTTCACAAGATAGCTAAGAAAATAGTTTAGAAATAATCACACATTCTGATTAAATTACATATATTTAAGTCAAATATTTTCTTCTTAAAGTAACTTTGAATATGAAAAATGTATTCCATTTACTTTTAACACAAATATAAGAGTGTATTTTTAACACTTTTAAATGTAAAATTCATTATTTATTCAAATCAAATTATTTAGTTACTAAGTGTGTTCCAGAAGAATAAGTTAAAACTATTATAAGCTTAACAAATCTAATTACATGTCAAATACCTATATGATATACAAACATCAATATTCACATAATTACATTGATGTCACTATTTGTGTAGAACACTCAAATTATCGATTTTATCAGCGACTTGTCGAACGTGCTTTAAGGACTAAATGGTCTTAACGATCTAGTACGTGTGTATCGAATGGCATAAATTTATTTTGACAAATATTCTTGATGAGTAATAAATGTGTCGACATTTCCCACACACCCATTTGACACAAAACCGACATATTTGACTTGCCAACTCCCAACATACTTTATCCAAAACAAGACTCAAAATCAACCTATTTGACCTGACAACTTAAAAATAACCCATCATTATATAGTTTTTTAATTAATTTGAAAATCATTTGTTTTTAGCTTTTCTTATCGTTCAAATATAAAACCTTATTTGTTTATTAACTTGAACTCAAAATAAAGCTTATTCTAATTATGACAAATTACAATATATTTACATTTATGGGGTGGATTAATAGATGGTTTTTTGGAAGCCTTTGGTAAACATTCGTGTAATTTAAAAGTATGAGTAGAATAGTAAGTCGTTCTCTAAAAAAAACACTATGTTTACATCTTATATTTAATTTTTTAAGTTGCAAATTAAATGTAAAATAAAATAATAAAAAGAGTTGATTTCACTATATACCACTGAGATATACCATATTATCAAGTTGGAAGATAACTTAAATTTTTTCTTAACTTGATGAACAATATATCTATCTATCTATCTATCTATCTACCAATATAATTAAACAGGATTGTGGCATCCTTTGATCGACATGTGGTATTATCTTAAAGCGACATGTGTCCCTAAAAATTTATATTCAATAATAATCTTTTATGATACCATAAATAATTAAAATTTTTAATTAATTAATACATAGCTATGAGTAGCTAATATAATTAGAACTCCTATATTAAAAATTCAATTATATCATTGTTACCAGAATTATCAATTTTCATCGTTATTTATACCAACAATAATAGTTTATAATTTACAACATACTGTTATTTATAATATATAAAATTAAATTTTTTTTATTCAAATCCATAAAAATAAATTAATTAATAAATAATAATAATATATCTATGTTTGTAACTTATAATTTAATAATATTTATTATATTTACTTATTTATGGATCTACTAACTTAACTAAATGTAGTTGAAAATTTTAAAACGACTCGAACCATGTTTCACCGTTCTAACTTTAGATTAAATGATACCATTACCAATATCAAAAGTAATATTAGATCTTGACCAATACTTTTATGATACAAGTCTCTTGCTATTTGGTTGGAAAGGCCAAATTAAATGCATGTGATGATGTATGTTTAAATATTATTTTCTTTATAAATAAAAGCAATCGTATGATATATAAAGTCAATCCTTACATCATACGGGTATTAAGACTAGTGTATATATATTTTTACTCCTATATAAAAGAGCAACCCCCTCCCCCTTTTCAACTTTCTATCTTTGAAATGACTATATTACCACTCTTCCTTACTCACTAATTTATACCCGCGAGGTTAAAACTAGCTAGATATCGTAGATAGTGGAGCAAAAATCATACCCAACCCCCCCCCCCCTCCAACCGACCCCAAACC
>JAOEHQ010008811.1:0-16888 GCA_025447715.1 Asclepias incarnata
GATAGAGTGACAACATTTGAATGTGGTTGTGTCATTGTCCTTAAATAAATATATTTGTGTATATAATTTTTTTCTTTGGGGTCTTTTTTAACATCATGTTTTAATAAATGATTAATATGGAGTAAAGATATTTACAATGTTATGTTTGTGATATTGTCTTTAAAGAAGAAAACACACAAAAAATATAATTGATGCCTTGCAACGCGGAACGTAGTTGGGGTATTACTCTTAAATATATATATATATATATATATTTGTCTTTATTTATTTTTTAGTGTTTTTTAATATTACATCTCTTTGTGATTTTTAGGAGTAAACACATCAATGATGTTGTGCACTTGTGCTTGTGGTATTGTTCTTCAAAAAGAAAATAGATACTCACGATAACGTTCAATTACGATTATTGCGGGCCCGCAACGCGGGCTTTGAACTTTCTAGTTAGTTTTATTAGATGTCTTTGAGTTATCTCAAAAGTAACCATCTATACCAAATTGTTACCGTTACATCAAATATTCAAATACCAGAAAAACAACATCAAATCATACGATCCAACAAAAATACAATTTGTGATTTTTCAGTGACTACTTAGATAAGAGAAATATA
Organism: Asclepias incarnata; assembly: GCA_025447715.1. Taxonomy (NCBI): domain Eukaryota; kingdom Viridiplantae; phylum Streptophyta; class Magnoliopsida; order Gentianales; family Apocynaceae; genus Asclepias; species Asclepias incarnata. Next base: position 604 of record JAOEHQ010008811.1, read on the forward strand.
GAATGGACAACTAATTGGATTATATCATGACCCAAATGATTTGCAAGATCAATACCTACAATTAGATAAGATCTAATTTATATCCCTAATTGCATAACGAGAGCTACTTTACGGTAAATCTATTTTGTACCTCGATAGTGGCAGATGACTAGATATGCGTCTCTTTAGGCTGATGTTCACTAAGATTAACAAGTGGGAATAAGACTAGTTACAACCCTGTATTTCCAGAATTCAGATTAATCATCAGCTGGGAAGTCCTCGTCAGACGCATTGTCAAGAAACGACCCTAGAGTTTTCCTTAAGATGCTGAATGTTTTGTCATCCTACAAAACAAATATGCCATGGTTCGAGTCAAGGCCTCAATGGGGTTGGGGGTGCGGGCAGGAAGGAAGATGAATATGAGATAATGTAACCTGTTTCTTTTTCTTCAGTGACTCCTCCAGTTCAGCGATTTTCGCAGCACAAGTCTTCTCGTGCTCAGTAAGCATGTTCTTTTCTTTCTTTCCTGGATGAAACATGATGGTTATTTCAAAAATAATAGTTTTGATCAAATTTTCTGACAAATGAAGTAAATTGCTTACTGTGTTGTTCGTATCTCATGAACAATCTCTCCTTCTCTTCTTCGTATTTTGAAATGGTATCTGCCATGTTAATAGCAACTATCAGTCACTTCTGATCTATTCCAAAGTAGGTTCAAAAAAAGGATTTATTCAACTTTGAGCCCAAATAAATAGCTAGCTTGAACTCAACTATTCGTGTTTCAGACATCGAATTTCAGTTTTACAGTTTTGTTTAATAAACTTGGAATAAGGAGAGTGTTCTTTGTAATTATAAATATACCCATGTAAGTAATTCCAGTATAGCATATGTTTGGAGCAAAATAATAGAAGCATCTGCATGCACAGGCCCAAACTCCTACGTATATAGCACAAGCTCTAATGAAGTGCAGTTTCAGTTTGTGTCGGCTTAGTTCTAACAATTATATACTCGAATAGCATATTAAACTATTTTTTTGCTACTATGGTGACCAGAAATTACAAATTTCTAATAAACTTGTAGCGCTTTCAAGAAGGTACGAGTTCACCTTATAAGAATAAATGCCAATTTCAGTATCTACGCCTATACGGTATTCACTAATCAAAGCACTTATCTGGCAAAATTGGAGTACCTTTCAGAGCCTGAAGATGTGAGTTCTTGTCCTTGCAGAAATTTTCATAAAGTGTCTGAAACTTGGCAGTCTCATTCTTCAGCACGTTCTCACACTGTGTATGCCAGTTTACAAGGGTCTTAAGTATTCGACTAAATCATGGGAAAAGCAAAATTCTAAAATGTAATCTGTTTAAGAATCCCATGCTCTATGCACACCTCTTTTGAACTCTTTGATAGTGCCTTGGCAAAGTTTTGCCTGAAATTTGAACGATATAAGTGCATTTTAGATATGAAATTAAAAGATGAAGACCATATGATATAGCTAATACAGTTACCTTTCTTTCTCTACTTTGGACTTCAGCTCATCAAACTTAGACCTGATTTCTGTAGCAACACTGGCGGAAATATAAAAACCAATCAGTCCCAGGAAAATTGAGTGACGATGTGTAAACTACAAAAACATTATATAAAAATTTGGTTGGAGACCCGAATATGTCTCGGTGCATGTATCATTTTTCTTCAATTGAAAAGTGACTTACCTTGTTGTTCTGGTGACTCACAGATAGCATATAACTGACGATTCCATCACTTTTAACTTAATAAGATCAGAAGAGGATTTTCAAAAAAAAAAGTGTTGACCTGAATTCAAATACATCAGACTTACAGGATTGGACAGGGTTTTAATGCCTAATCAATTTATTAGGGAGTTCGTACCTATCAATTTATGTACATGCATATACAACTACTGAAAGTTTATGAATCAGAGACATAGTTAATTAGTTATCAACTCGTTAATGGAAAGAAGTATGGTTATGCTAATGTCATGAACCAAATTGAGTTTATATTAGCTTCAGCTTTTTCTATAACAAATTTTATAACATGTGTACATAGAAGAGGAAAAACGTTAGCATCTTAACCATGCATAAACCAAAATACAACTATGTTATGTATGAGAGCATCTTAACAGGCACATTGAGAAAAATTAAAAAACGCTGATTGCCAGATTATTTGTGTCAATGTTATTATAATCTATACCTGAATGCACTTGTGACTTACACTTATGAGGCCTAATTCACAAACTCGACTGAGAAAGTGAGAATACTGAAATGATGAATATTTCTAGCAAATGCATTATACAGAGCAGTTAAAGTACAGAGTGACAAAAGCTGATACACTACAGAATCTGGCTACTAGCATTCTTGACTCTCATCGTTACTCGATTAAAACTTTGAAAGCATATCTGCTAATGTGTTAGTTTACTTTCGTGAAAGTGGGATTGCTTCTTGGGTTGTATGGTACCACCTGAAAGATCAAAAACTCGAGAGAGGTAATCTGGCTTTGATGAACAGCATGAATGAGAAATCTCGGTTCAAGTGACAGAGAAAGCTAATGGGGTCAGAATGAACGCTGGGGTGTTTGTGTATGATAGCTTCTACATAGTGAATCATTATACACGCAAAAAGAGGGTTGAAGCAAGATGGTGTTCAAGTTATAACTAAATAGAATAGCTGGGCAGCCTCAACTTCACAAAATATTCAACACTGGCAGTTAGCTATTGATGAGTCATATCTGGTTCCTTTCACATTCCAGATTATAGACAAAAGACATGGTTTGCTCACCAATAATTCCTAATGACCAGGGTCCAGCACACAAAAAAGGTTGCCCAAACAAGGATAGCCTAACCAGGGAGAAATATAGTAACATGATTGTATATCATTTCATGGTACGCTATCTAAGAGAATCTCAACTACATTCGTAACGTATATTCTACATTGAAACAACTCTCGTACTAATCTGATCATTGAAGTTAATCTCAGGATACAGCATCACCATAACATATCCACAATCTACCAAATAGCTATGTTATTATGCAGATCCGGATAACACAAACATGCTTCATAGAGCAACTCACTAGCCCATATCAACTCAATTTACCAACAGCACGTATAATAAGCAGAATAAAACATAAGCAAATCAAGGAATAAAGTAAATTCACCTGGAGATAGTTTCCTCTTTTTTCTTCTGTCCATCCTTCTGTGCTTTTTCTTTGATCTGATGTAACGCGTTCATCAACCCTTTTATATCACTGCAGAATTGAATAAATAACAATCAGAACACAAAATCAACACACAGTTTCAACTTCATTACTTATAAACACAAAAATAAACAACTCTAAATCTTTCACAACAATAACTATCCGGTCTCAAAAATCTACAACCAGTTTCAACTTCATTACTTATAAACACATGCTAAATAATTCACTGCAATTGTGATTGTACAAATTTAATCAGTTTCTTCTATAACACGCCTTAGTGTTTTCATTAATCCTATCACTGCATGATTTCATAAATAACAATCTGGTCTCGAAATCTACAGAGGAGTTCACGTTCATAAGTTCATTACATATATCCATACACAAAATAAACAACAAAAACTCATTAATCGCAACTGAAATCGCACAACCTAATCAGTTATTTCTATATTCCAGCGTTTTCATTAATCCTTTTATATCACTGCAAAATTTCACAAATAACTCTCCGAATTGAAAATCTAAAAATAAATTTATGTTCATTATTACTAAAATACACACAAAAATAAAATAAAATAAACAACAGTAAACTATTAATCTCAACTGAAACCGCTATAGTCTAATCAGTTTCTCTATAATCCGATCCAGCAATTACGACATGAAAATCTATCAAATTATACAGCTATAATAACACTCGATTTGATATTTTCAAAATATAACAAATACTAAATCATTCATCTCAACTGAAACCGCTATACATAATCTAATCAGCTTCTCGATAATCCGTATTTTCGACACAAAATCTATTTTATATACTATAATAACACTCAAGCTTACATTCAAAAACTTCAACAAAAAGTACAGCATTCAACGCAATTGAAACCGTACAGTTTATTCTGTCACTTCTGTAATCTAATGAAGTATTAACAATACATAAATTCTTATATTAACATGCGATTTCATTTCTGTATAGTATATATCGATAAATACAATAGATATATATATATATACAGATATATAGATATAGATATAGATATAGATGTATGTGTGTGTGTGTATACCTAGAGAGATCGGCATCGAGATCGTCTTCGAAAGTGGAGCGTTGTTTCTTGGAAAGGCGTTGCGGCTTCAATTGATGAGCAGCAGCAGCATCGAAATTGAAATCATCATCTTCTTCTTCTTCGATCATTACTCGTTTCAATTCGGTTTTCGGAGATCCGGATTCCGCTATCTTCTTCTTCCGCGAGCTTGATTTCGTTGCAGACATTGTTTGTGCGTGAATGATGTGTGTGTGTATGTGTGTGTGTGTGTGTTACAGATACAGGGAGAGTGGAAGTGATGGAATTTATCGCCCTTCGAAATTGTGGGTAAGTTGCTTGGTTGATTTTAGTTTATCAATTTTTGAATTTTTTAAGTACTGTGAAACTTAAACGTAATTTTGGTCAATTATTTTTAATTTTAAATATTTTACCAACAAATTAAAAAAAATATAATTTAAATATACATGTTTGTAATAGGGCCATGTTTAGATAATTCCGGACCCGGGCCCGATTAAAAATCTCCATCCTAAATCCGGACCCGGACCCAATAAGTCCTCGTTTAATTACTAAATGTCCGGTAACGAGTTTTCCAATGGCGTAACCAGGGATCTATTAAACTTTTTTTTATATATAAATCTGTTGACTTACTATAGTGTATGTGAGTTCTCTTAAACTAGCACATGTTAACCCAATAGATCATATATTATTGTGTTTTTGCTTTATTGAATTAACTTAAATTAATAAAAGAACTACTAATTTTTTGGACGTTTTCTTCAATTTTACTCATAAAGTTTATAAGTTATTCAATTTCACCTTTGGCCCGAACATTTTCATTAAAAAAAAATCAAATCATTTGATAATATATTTCCTTTTTATTTATTTATCATCATTTTTTCTAATTTAGTTGTCGTGTTATTGAAAATCATTATCTATTTGCCTATAAACACGACAACTAAATAGAAGAATAAAAGTACAAGAATATGAATAAGAATAAGAGTACAAGAATCATTTAAAAAAGTTAAAATACAACGAAGAATGGACCATTTTTGCAACAAAAATATGTATCCAAAGCCAAATATGTAAAAGATTTCGAGAGAAGTGTCCAAATTGACAAACCAAAAGAGCCATTTATGCAAGTAACTCTCAAGTTAGGTTTATGGTTTTTAACCAGTGTTCAATGACAACCACTTTGGTTAAACAATATATGAAATCTTAACCGTATGATGTTTTTGATGTAGCCCCATACAAGTCCCGAGATAACACACTACCCGATCCTTTATAGAAGTCCCAGCTCGAAATGAAAGGTGACACATCCTGTGATGCAAAGGCGGCGTTGTTCTGATGTTGCTTTTTTATAAAGTGTGAACGCTTTCCGAGTTAACGAAAGTACAAAACGTAGTCTAAGTCGGAGATAAAGTGTCGATTTCCGAGTTAACGAAAGTACAAAACGTAGTCCAAGTCGAAGAACGCTTTCTGTAGTTTAGTCTAGAAGCTATATAAAATAACTCGAAATCATTTACATCAAATGTAATTTACATGTGATCCGTTGGCTTACTTGCACCATCCTCAAAGATCACCTAAATTCATGCATATGAAACAAAACAAACAAAAAGTGCATGCAGAGCTTCACTACATTAAGGGCAGCACATCTCTACAAGTACCCAGAACCAAAGGACTTGAGCGAATCATATCAACAATGGCTACACCGATACCTTCTAGTTCTAGACAATGGATTTGCATAGCCATTTTAGCCCTCATGTGGTCTACACTCGCCTTGTCTCACGTCGTCAAACCTCCTAAACTCCCCAGATTACGCAAGCTCCAAATGGACAAAAGTAGAGAAGCTGAACCAAATAAGTTTTGGGCCACTGTATCAGACAGTAAAGCCACTGAACACCATAACTCAAATATTGATAAAACCAGAACAATGGCTGGTGGTTGCGTCAAGCAGGACAGTGGGGAAGATGGAAGAATCCATGGAGAAGGTCATGGCAGATGTGGCACCTCCTATGGCGGTTTCATGCCACATGTGTCTACGTCAGGAGAGCCAGAGAGGGAGGTGGCTCTGGTGGGTCAGCTTGGATGACAAGGGGTGGGCCCAGGGAGATTAATCCAAGCGCATAGGATAACTAGGATGGAGGGCTAGGATTTTAACTTTCTAGAACAAATAAAATTTCATCTAATGTCATAAGAAGTCTACTTAATCGTTTTCCTATATAAAAAGTTATAAGTTTCAAGGTGTGTTGTTGTGATTGTGCCTCTCTTATCTACAATAGACTACAAAGTGAGTGGTGTCACAAAATAATCAGTAGCATTTTTATTTTTATGCCAAAGATACAACGAAGTCGAGCATACGTAAAAAGTAAATGGTTGCTAAAACATAGAGAAAAAAAAAGGTAACCATTTTTTTTGAAATATTAACCAGAATGTACATATAAAATACTCACTTGATGTAAGCAACTGTACAACCGTAATTAGTTGGACCGTCCTGTTCAAACTTGACAACACGGGGATGTTTACTTAATATTTTTTGTGCACATTCTTTCACAACACCAGTACCCATTCCATGAATGATAAAGAGAACCGAGCTAGACCCAGTTGTATCAATAGCCAAGTTAAGGTGGTGAGATGCTTCTTCCACTCGCATACCACGTAAATCAACAGTGTTTTTTGATGTCTGCAGTACTGGCCCATATGAAACCTCTTCACTATTCTTAACCTCTGATAAATTCTTAAGGTTTCTGATCCTCTGTCCCTAAAAATACACACAAATAAGTGCGAGTCATGCTTCATATCGACATGCAACTATATGAATAGACGAAAAGCAGATTGGGTACATATTTAAATACTTTTAGTTATAATTTAGAACTTTGCATCAAGAGTAAGAGTGTGTACAAGTGAACCAACAAACGAACAAAACCAGATAGCAACTGAATCAGCAACATAAATTAAGAATCTCGACTCCCATATTTCAGAAAATTCAGTTCTTGGTTTCAGACTTGTAGGAAACAGGCTAGAACCAATCCAAATTGAAACCAGAGTGCTTGTACAAAATGATATATTTTAAAATCAGGTGTACTGTTTCTACCATCACAATCTAGGAGAACAAATTCATTTGCTAGGTCATTCATATACGATTTAATAACTTCATAGATGGAGAAAAATGGAAGAAAAAAAAAAATGAGTGTAAATTTTTAATATTCCTTTTCGATATTAGTCATGGTCAGGAAGTCGATAGCATCCACGACAAACTCAGATGCAAGGTCAATGAACTCAAGCATCAAACTTGTGATCCCTCGGGAGAATCGAAGCCTGCATTCTTGATGCATTCCTAGTACTAGGTGGGTGCCCATCAACCAAAAGGTTGTGGGTTCAAGTCTTGCTCGAGACAATTGATGTAAATAGTTTTACTCTTTGCCTTTAAAAAAAAGGTACTAGTACCTCTAAGAATTCATAATTGAATAATTGTCAATAGCCCCATGGCTATGAAACAAAAAACTATCCCGGACCTACACCAGGGTGTAAACAGTGACTTTTGATTCTCCTCAAGGGATTTGAAGTTCGATTGTTCTAACCCTTCAACTACAGCAGGCAATTTTGACTCATTTAATTACGACTGGGTCGATTCGGGTTTATCTCTAATGAGTCAAAAGCATAAAACTAGATTAAAAAAAGGAACGGGTCGAGCGGTCAAACAAGTCGAAAGTAGCTCAAAGTCTACTTTGATGCATAAAACCTTCTAGATTATTTTATTAAAAAATGAGAGTATTGTTGATTAGATGGTATAAGTTTATAATCATATATTACTACTTTTATTTTTTGTATAAATTTGAACAAAAAGTGCTTCAGGTCAACTTGCCCCAAAGCATTTCAACATGTACAACAAATTACTTATTCTGACCTAAACATGTTTGAACCTTTACCCGACCTGCCATTTTGCTACCTCTACGGTATATACCATAGCTAAACATATCTGTCTAGGCATATTCAGAAAATCCCTTTGTGGATACTTACCTGCTTTTTGGTTTGTGATGGTGAACTTGCTGTTGGAGTCATATCATTACTCTGAACAGGTCTCATACTTTTCACATTCACACGAACGCTAATTTTTCCATATTGGACAAGGGCAGTGCCATCGGTTCCAGGTGGCTCAACTATAGTTGCCAATTTGTTTCCTAATCCATTCACAAGAACTTGGTCCCCCTGCTTGACTCTAAGAGAAGGCCTATCTGCTTCTGTGTCAGACGATTCTTCAATGTAACTGTGAGCTTCAACAATTGATGAAATGGCAGACTCGGATTCCTTAAGAAGTGAATTAAGCTGATCAATACTGGCAATTGCAATCTTTGCTTCAAATTCCTTCACTATTGTCTCTAACTGAGACTTCACGGTAATTACTTCTCTTTGTATTTTTTGAGTTTCTTTTGCCTTTAGAGCTGCCTCGCGATTGGGAAGATCATCTGCTTCATCCCGAATCTTCACAAAAAATAAACAGAGAGAGAGACATATATGTAAGGAATTCATGATATAATGACAACCACTTAGAGGCCACACGATGGATGAGTAGGGTTGGGTTTAAACGGGTTTGGATCAAAACAGTACTTTTTTGTACTGGCTGGCTATGTCTACCCGAACACATATTGTCCAATTTCTTTAAATTTTTACAATTTTAGGTGACTTTCAACCCGATTCCTTTTAGTCTTATTTTATTTGTTTTTCCTATTTGACCCTTTACTCCTTTAGAGATAAAACACCACTCAAACTGACCCATTCATAAGTAACCATAACGGAATTTTTCACCTCAACAATATATCAAACCAAGAAGTCATACCTCATGATAAAGCTTCATGGTATCTGAATATATATGGGCAGCTTTGTTTGCCTGAACTTCTAATCTGTTTTTTTCTTCCATTAAAGACTGATAAAGCAAACCTCTCCGCTCTGCCGCCTTATCTGGCATCAGCCTCCTGACCCATGTTTGCGCACGTGCAACTATTTTTTCATCAAAACCTATTGATTTAGCAATACTTAAAGCATTTGATTCGCCTGTACTTCCCCAAAGTATCCTGTAGGTAGGTTGTAGAGTCTCCAAGGAGAACTCCATTGCTGCATTCTCGTATTGGGAATCCTTCTCTTTTAAAAGAGATAAATCTGCATAATGCGTAGTTGTTACTGCTAAGTTGACTCTATCCTTAAGATACTCCAATATGCTAGTAGAAAGCGCCACGCCTTCTGATGGGTCGGTCCCACTGCCAATCTCATCGATAAGAACGAGTGATTGTCTAGAGGTCACTTCCAACATCTTACAAATCCGTGTGAGGTGACCACTAAAAGTTGAGAGGCTTTGTTCCAGAGACTACGATGAAAGAATTTAAGAATATTATATTGACTTTACCAAAACAGAAAGAGAACTAAATGGAAATACTATCCCCAGAGATGGCAAATGGGCTTGGGTGCGGATTTGATTAAGGGTCAGAACAGGTCATAAGTACATGCACAGAAATTGTCATCTCTAGTGGCACTGCACTAATACGTTTGGGTGTTCATGGTTGCTTATGTACATATATAGGAAATAGTGTTGAGTATTATTACCTGACTGTCTCCAATATCAGCCAGAATGAAATCAAACCATGGAAGGGTTGGACGATTTCTAGCAGGTAAATACATGCCAGCCTTCAGCATTACAGAAGCCAATCCTAATGTTTTCATGGAAGCAGTTTTACCCCCAGTGTTAGGTCCTGAGATCACAACCACCCTTGTTTCATGTTTAACTTTGATGTCAATAGGAACAGGAAAAGTCAAAGAATCAGAAGGCCATTGACCCGTCACTCCATTTCCGTCACACCAAAGAACTGAATTACTAGATTTTGAGTGTACAGGATCGGACAAACTTTTCAGAGATGACTCAAGAAGCAAAGGATGTTGTATACCTTCAATATCTACTGATAAAGAACCAGGGCAATTTAGAAGTGGACAAACCCCATTCATCCATCGTGCATGAGCAGCTCTTGCAATTGCAAAATCAACTTCAAGAACTCTATCTAACAAGTACTTAATCTCTGACTCAGATTGTGCAATTTCAGATGTAAGCAAACCCAAAATGGCTTGCTCCTCAATTCTTTCTGCATTTGAAAGTCTAACTTCCATGTTGTTTAAGTCCACTGCCTCTTTGGGTTCCATAAAGTACGTTGCTCCCGAGCTACTAACATTCAAAACAATACCATTCGGCAGCAATGATTTATGAGAAGCTCTGATGCCAACACACATCCTTGATCGACGTTTGGTTACCAGCGGTTTGTCAATACCTCCAGCCAGAAATATCTTGGTTGATACCTCTTTCAACAGAGAGTCAAGATCCTCCATGTTACTTTTTCTTTCTGACCTAATAATCTCCAAATCTTCACTGGCTCTGTCAAGTATAACCGAGAACTTACAGTCTATACAGAAGTCTATTTTCTGCTCCAGCTCCGATAAAAAATTGCAATTCTGAAGAATTTCAAGCAGAGGATAGTACCTGTGTTAATGCAATAAAGATGATATCCAATAAACTACTTTGAACTGAAATTGTATATCATGCAGCATGTCAGTGGTCGGTTACATAGAAATGGAATGTTCGATTAATAATCACATTGGCTCTCTGAACTCAATAGGTCAGAGAAAACAGTTTCTTAGGAATCGCCCAAAATAGTTTCAACTGTCAAGAAAAAATAATAACCTACTTAAGTAGTTAAGTAGCAATAAAGGAGGACACCATGACCAACTAAGAAAACATCAAACACAAAATTATTCTATGGGTTGATAAAAGGTAACATGCATAAGCTAAAACATATAAGGAATCAAAGTAATGATACATTATACCAACCCATTAGTCGTTACATATATCACTGTTGAAGGTTGCTCTCAAATTGACTACCTGGGTCAAAAATTTCTCACGTCGGATCCTGGATAAGTAACAGTTTAAATAGCTTCAACCTTTTACTTATTGGTTAGAATTTCTGTACAGCCCCCTTAATATTACGTGTAGTTCACATATATCTCCTCTAAACAAGTATCATGGTCCTAGTTCTTCAAGTCCACATACGTCACAAAAAAATACAACACGGATATTAAATATACAACTATATGTTCACCAAAGAAGCATTCTCCAAGAATCAAGAACATCCAAGATGTCACCAGAATCCTGAAAGATAATCTATCGTTCTCCTCCAATGTATTTTAAGAAATCTTCTATTCTACAACACTCATGTATCTTAGATCGTTCTTGAATCTTGTAGATTTAAGCAGCAATGTAGTACAAATTCCGTAAAACCTAAATTTTTTGTTAAAGAAATGGATCACCCTATAATATAATGCAGCATAAAGTACTTCCTATAAGTCAATACAGGGAACAATAAGTTCAATACACAAGGCCACGCTATTGTTGACGAGAGCTAATTTCGGGATTTACTTCCGTGTTTATTGTTGTTGATTATTTTGTTTCTTAATTAGAGAATGTATTTTAGGTAGTTATTTATTATTCATCCCTGTATAAGTATTGATCTCTTATGAGTTGAATATTATTGAAAACCCATTCATCGTATTGAATTCTCTGATCTACATGGTATCAGAGCATTACACCACCATTAAAATATAAAACAAATCCATTCACAATGACAGATAAAGAGAGTTCCTCTCAAGACACCCGAGTCATTGTTCAAAACGTACAGGAAGCACCGTTTCCCACTGGTGTTATCTTGGATGATTCGAATTACCCATTATGGTCCCAACTCATGGAGATGCGCATTGGAGCAAGGAACAAATTGGGATTCATTACCGGTGATACCCCGAAACCAAAAAAAGATGAAAAACAAATCGAATCATGGTTACTTGATAATAACCGGGTCAAAAGTTGGCTGATCGATTCAATGAGTCCACCTTTGATACAGCGTTTTATCCGTCTCCAAACCGCAAAAGAAATATGGGAGGCTGTTTCTAAAACCTTCTATGATGGTACTGACGAGACACAACTATTCGAACTAAACCGAAGATCTTTCACGACCCGTCAAAATGGGAGATCTTTATTCACCTACTACAACGAATTGGTAAGTATATTTCAAGAGATTGATACCCGTCTTACCACTCAAGAGGATACTGTTGCCCAAACAGTATCTCTGAATAAAACCATGGCCCGACTTCGTGTTCATATATTCTTGGCTGGTCTGGATCCAGAATTTAACCAGGCCCGGAGTGAGATCCTAAGAAAAGATCCACCCCTTGACTTGGAATCATCCTATTCATATATCCGTAAAGACCAAAACCAAAGGCACACCATGGACGAACCAAAAACAGAGCCTGATAGCATGGTGCACCTAGCCACTCGTAATCGAACGACTAAAGGGAAGAATCCCCACACTAAAGGGAATGCATACACCTGCACTTATTGTGGGGAAGAAGGTCACTCTAAACAAAGATGCTATGAAATCATTGGATACCCCGACTGGTGGGATTTCACGAAGAAACCGCGGAAGAAAATAAGTCAAGCCACTATTGCCACATCAGATAAAGAAGAGCCACGAGCTTCTGTCGCTGCTCACACAAAAACAACCAATGACTCTGGTATGTACAACACTAACCATGCTCCGAGTAATAGTTGGATTTGTGACTCCGGTGCAACGGATCATATGACAAATGACTCCTCCAAACTAGATACTATGAACCCCCAAAAACAAACTAACGTCCACACTGCTAACGGAGGAGTAGCATCTGTTACAGGAGAAGGCCCGGCAAAAGTGTCGAGTTCTATGAATCTTGATACTGTTCTTGTTGTTCCTTCTCTTTCAACAAGCCTTTTATCCATTAGTCAAATCACAGAGGCCTTGAATTGTTATGTAATATTTTATCCTAACGAATGCATTTTTCAGGATATGGTGACACATCGGATTCTTGGCTATGGTACTAAACGGGGAAGGCTGTACTATCTCGAAGAACACCCTCGTGGTCAAGCTCTTCATACAGTAGTGAGTCACACTCATAAAAATTTAGCATGGTTATGGCATCGTCGACTCGGACACTTATCATTTAGTTATCTTAGAAGGTTAAAACCAAATTTATTTTTGAATGTAATGGATAGTGATTTCAAGTGTGGGACATGTGAACTGGCAAAAAACCATCGAATTTCGTATGTTCCTAGCAATAATAAAACTGTGGTACCTTTTATGACTATTCACTCCGATGTATGGGGGCCGGCTAAAATTCCTACTCCTAATGGTGCACGCTATTTTGTGACTTTTGTTGATGAATGTACTCGAATGATATGGGTCTCTTTGCTTAAAACTAAAGGACAAACATATTATGCATTTAAGGAATTGCATCATATTATAAAGTCAGAATATCACAGTGACATTCAAGTTCTCCAATCAGATAATGGAGGGGAATATATTAATCAAGATATGAAACAGTTTTGTAAGGATAATTTTATCCGGCATCAAACCTCATGTGTTGACACACCCCAACAAAATGGGCTTGCAGAAAGAAGAAATAGACAGCTTCTCGAAATTGTCCGAGCCTCCTTGTTTGATATGGATGTTTCACGGGAGTATTGGGGAGAAGCTGTCCGTTCAGCAGCTTACCTTATGAACAGAACCCCATCCAGGGTTATTGACTTCAAAACCCCACTTCAAAAACTACAAGAACTTGTAAACATACCTGTAAACCCGGGTCTTGAACCAAGAGTGTTCGGATGTACAGCCTATGTCCATCAAAGCACGGGGAAATTGGAACCAAGAGCAATACGATGTGTATTTTTGGGGTATGCTGATCTCAAAAAGGGATATCGATGCTACGACCCGAAGACTCAAAGGATGCATGTAACTCGAGATGTAGTTTTTCATGAAAGTATACCTTTCTTTGGTCATGAGTGTTCTCTTCAGGGGGAGAAAACACCAAGTTTAAATGAAGAAAACACACATGAAATGCATGAAAGCCCGGATGGAAATGGCGCAACAACTACTACCCATGAACCCAAAAATGCAGGTTATGATTATGTTTCCGAATCGGATGAAATTAATGAAGGAAATGATAATGGAAATTGCCAGGATAACGAGCCAAATAGTGAAGCTAGCACAAGTGAATATCATGAAACCCGAGATAGTACAACCCCCGTAACGAGCCCCGTCACCATAGAGAATCCTGAGGTAATCACCAATTCTAATGCTTCTATTTTGCAGGGAAATAATATTCCTCCAGAACCTAGATACCCAGCTAGACATAACAAAGGGATACCAAAGAAGCAATATGAACCTGATCTCAAATCAAAGGCCAGGTATCCCATTGGTGACTATGTTTCGTCTCATCGCTTGGCAAAATCTCATGTACTCGTAGTTAACAAGTTATCTACTGTCACTATTCCAAATGATGTACAAGAAGCTTTGAAAGATAAAAAATGGAAGGAAGCAATGAATGAAGAAATGGAAGCACTTCAAAAAAACCAAACATGGGAACTGGTGAATCTCCCTTTGGGGAAGAAAACTGTGGGATGTAGATGGATATATACGGTTAAGCTGGATTCAACGGGAAACATCGATCGATACAAGGCTAGACTCGTAGCCAAGGGATACACGCAGAAGTATGGAATTGATTATGGAGACACGTTTGCACCCGTAGCAAAGATGAACACAATTCGTATCCTTATTTCTATAGCAGCAATTCGGGACTGGCCTCTAAGACAATTCGATGTAAAGAATGCTTTTTTGAATGGTTGTTTAGAAGAGGAAGTGTATATGGACCCTCCACCAGGTTCAAAGTGCAACGGGAAGGTGTGCAAGTTAAGGAAAGCATTGTACGGGTTGAAACAATCCCCTCGAGCTTGGTTTGGTCGGTTCTCAAACTTCATGAAAAGAATTGGATACAAGCAAAGTGATGCAGATCACACACTCTTTGTTAAAGAAAACGAAGGAAAAGTGACCGCCCTTATAGTATATGTCGATGATATGGTTGTCACAGGAGATGACCCAAGAGAAATGTCAAATCTCCAAACAACCCTTGCAGCAGAATTCGAACTGAAGGATCTTGGTAACCTGAAGTACTTCTTAGGTATCGAAGTGGCCAGATCAAAAGCTGGAATTTCCATGTGTCAACGTAAGTTTGTGTTGGATTTATTAGCTGAAACAGGTATGCTCGATTGCCGGCCAGTTGAAACCCCAATTGAAGCCAATCACAAACTAATGGTTCATCCTGACCAAGTTCCAACGAATAAAGATAGGTACCAAAGGCTGGTCGGAAAGTTAATATACTTGTCCCACACACGACCAGATATAGCCTATGCCGTTAGTGTTGTCAGTCGTTTCATGCACTCCCCAAGTGAAGATCATATGGAGGCAGTATACCGGATATTAAGATATCTGAAGGCATCGCCTGGTAAAGGGTTGTTTTTCACGAAAAACCAAAGTCACCAAATAAGTGGTTACTCGGATGCAGATTGGTCTGGGGATCGAATGGATGGTAAATCCACATCGGGATACTTCACGTTTGTAGGAGGTAACCTTGTCACGTGGAGAAGCAAGAAGCAAAAGGTGGTTGCAAGGTCAAGTGCGGAAGCAGAATATCGGGGAATGGTTCATGGCTTATGTGAGCTACTATGGATAAAACGAATTCTTCGAGATCTCAAATTTGATCAAACTGGCCCAATGCAACTATACTGTGATAATGAAGCTGCAGTAAAAATAGCCAATAACCCCATTCAACATGATAGGAAAAAGCATGTTGAGATTGATCGTCATTTCATTAAAGACCATCTTGAAAAGAAGACCATTGAGCTACCTCATGTCGCCTCAAAGGACCAGCTCGCTGATATGCTAACGAAAGCTGTATGTATCAGAGTGTTCCAAAGCTCTCTTAGCAAGCTGGGAATGATAGATATCCATTCTCCACCTTGAGGGGGAGTGTTGACGAGAGCTAATTTCGGGATTTACTTCCGTGTTTATTGTTGTTGATTATTTTGTTTCTTAATTAGAGAATGTATTTTAGGTAGTTATTTATTATTCATCCCTGTATAAGTATTGATCTCTTATGAGTTGAATATTATTGAAAA
>JAOEHQ010008822.1:0-16887 GCA_025447715.1 Asclepias incarnata
CACGAGGACGTGATCATTCCAAGTGGGGGAGAGTTGTAACGCCCCAAAGTTTTAAAGGTAATAAAATAACCTATTTTCGTAGTTTTGTTGTAAATAAAAGTTCCTAATATTTTATTTTGAGAATGGAATATGTAGTAGTTGGAACTTTAGTGGATAGCGGGTATAATACCCACTTGTTTTGTTTGAAAAACCGGACTAAAGGGAGTATGGTGTTCCATACTTAGTTTATCATTTCACATGCCATCTTCTTCACTCAAACACTCTATCATCCACTCTCTTCAATCATCATCTTAATCCCCTATCAAATTCTTGCAAGATTATCCATCCATCCAAGATTTTCAAGTTCCAATTTCTAGGTATTATCAAATAGCAAAGTGTGGTGTGGGTGGGTGTGTGTGTGATCGGTTTCAAGAAGGAGAAAAGGGGAAATTCGTGGGTTTTCATCCTTTCATTTCTAGTTCCATTTCCAAGGTAAAAGTTAACCCTTTTGATTATGATTTTTGATTTCTAGGGTTCTTGGAATTTTAGTAATTTGGGAGTTTTTCATGAAAAGATGGGTTATGATGTTTTATGATTAAATGGTTCATGAAATTACTTGTAAATGGTATTATGGCAAGTAGAAATACTTGAATGATAATTTTGGTTAAGAAATGTGGTAATGACTATGAGAATGTATTATGAAATGGTTAAATGTTAATGATAATAGAAAATATGGAAATGGTTATGTTATTAAGCTCATGGAAAAGCTAAGAGCATAAGAAAGCATGATTTAAGTAAGGTTCCCTAGAAAATGAAACGAAATGAGTTTAAGGGGAACTTGTTTGGCTAGCAAAAATGATAAGATGATCTTATACATGTATTTTGATGAAAATGCTAGGTTAAAAGCATACGTAATTGGTTTGTGATCATCAAGTTGTTATAGTCGCATTGGAGGTGAGTTTTCTTGCATACTTATGAATATGTGTTGGGTCGACCACAAGTAAGGGTGTAACCCGAAGCTTGAGTCGATTCGGTATTTGGCCAAGTAATGGCAATGACATGGTTAGACATACGTTTGTGGGCGTATGCAATGTTTATGGTTATGTTTATGGTTAGACATACGTTTGTGGGCGTATGCAATGTTTATGGTTATGTTTATGGTTAGACATATGCCCGTGTGCATATGCAACGGTTAAATACTCTTTGAAGTATATGATGTAATGTATGGTACCATTTATGTGTTATGGGTAAGACGAAGTATAAAGAGATGGTACGACGGTATCATAGGCTTTATATCGACACCTTACCATTTTGCCCTCCAATGTATGTTTATATGTATGCAAGTTAATTCACTAAGCATTTGGCTTAATGTTTTAGATGTTTACCTTTTTAGGCGGTTCCCGAGTTTGATTTGACTAGCTCGAAGTGAAGTGGAAGGGGATA
The DNA here is from genome assembly GCA_025447715.1 of Asclepias incarnata. NCBI lineage: Eukaryota > Viridiplantae > Streptophyta > Magnoliopsida > Gentianales > Apocynaceae > Asclepias > Asclepias incarnata. Next base: position 1,423 of record JAOEHQ010008822.1, read on the forward strand.
GTGCTCGAAGGTATATAGCCATATATATAAATGAAATGGCGATCTTTTGGTAATAGAAGTTAGTAGACCTCGGACTTTGGCTCGGTACAAACTTGTATCTTTTGTGTCATTTCGGTTATACGAGTTTGGTGTCAAAGTCTTTGAACTTATGATTGTAATGAAACGTTTATGTGATGGTTTGATTAATGTGGTCAAAGGGTCGTATGTAAATGAATGGTTCGTTTCAAATGGCTAAATATATTGGAAATCCTTTTTGGTCTCATTTGGGTCATGAAATGTATGTTCAATTAATATGGGATTGGTGTCAAAGGACAAGGAGCAAAAAATGAGTTTTATTGTAAATTGGTAAGTTGGCAAAATGGGCAAAGGCGCGGGTAACGACCCGTATGAATTGCGAGTTTATAAAATGAGGTTCGTTTGATATGAAAAGCTATATTTTGACTCGAAATGCTTGTTTAAGGGTATTGACAATCTTGGTCATTTGTTTTGGTTTCCGGAAAAATAGCTTGAAATCGTTTTGGTCAAAATGGCATGCTGGTGCAGGCCTTGGCGTCTCATACGCCGGTCTTTGGCGTATGAGACGGTGGCATGGTTTGTGGTGTTCCACCGTAATGCTCGAACCTCCTGTTTTACGCTAGCATTGGTTGATCTTTACGCTGGAATTTGCTTTTCGGGGCCACCGTCTCATACGGTGGTAACTCACCGTATGAGACGCCATCTAAAAAAAAAAAAAAAAAAAAATTTTTTGTCGTTTTCGAGTTTGGTCGTTTCAATTCGTCCTTCAATTAGGTAAAATGATGAATATGCCTCTCATTTATTATTTTTAATTAAAAATAATAATCAATATTTATTTACTGTCTTTGAAACGACCAAACTCGAAAAGAAGTAAAAAAATTTTATTATTATTTTTTTTTTTTATAATGGCGTCTCATACGCTGGTGTACCGGCGTCTCATACGCCGGCTTGGAAATAAGCTTTTTAGCGTAAAGACCAAACAAGTCAACGTAAATCAGGGGCTAAGAGTGTTACGCTGAAAACTCGAAATCAAGACCACCGTATGATACGCCGGTAGCCGGCGTATCATACGCCAATACCTGGACAGCCCTAAACTTTTAACCAATTTCATGCCAAACCATTTTTCCGTAATCAAATCCAAAGACCAACATTTCTAATACCTTTAATTATACTTTTGAAACTACAATGACATCCTTCACATAACGCAAACTAAAATTTATAAATCTTTAATTCAAATGGGTCATTTACCCACGCCTTTATCCATTTTGCCAAATTTCCAATTTCGATAAAACGTACATTTACATTCCATTCTTTGACACCAAAACCAATATCAAATAAATATACAATACAAGACCTAGTTTAGCCCAAAAAGGTTTTCCATGAAATGCAACCATTCAAAACGACCAAGTCATTTCATATGACTCGTTTGACTTCATTATCGAAACTACTAAATAAACATTCCATTACATCCATAAGTTCAAAGACTTTGACACCAAACTCGTACAACCAAAATGACACAAAAGATACAAGTTTGTACCGAGCCAAAGTCCAAGGTTCACTATGCCTATAATACCAAAAGACCGCCATTTCCTTTGTACATGGCTATATACCTTCAAGATCGCTTTCGCTATCACTTTACTTCACTTCGAGCTAACCAATTCAAACTCGGGAACCGCCTAAAAAGGTTAACATCTAAAACAATAAGCCAAAGCTTAGTGAATAAGATTGCACACAACAATACACACATTGGAGGATAACGAACAACAACACACGCATGTAGCCTATGGTACCATCGTACCATCTCTTGCATGCTCATATCAACCTAATTTCACATATATGGATCCATAAACAAACATAGCATCAATACGTTGTACATACGCATGAGCAAACCAAATAGCCATTACATAGGCATAGTCCGAATCAATTACAAGACATGGAAATCCACCATCATCTTATAATTGACCCAACATATATATAGATGTGTACAAAATACTCACCTCCAATGCGACCACAACAACACAATGCTCTATTGCTTTCAACCTAGCAATATTCATAATTCACATTTTAGGCCAATTTCATAAATAATGCTATCTAACCAAGAATCACAAGTTCCCCATTACCCATATCAATACATTTCAATGGAACTTGGTTTCCATCTTCTAATCTCATTTTACTAGCATTTTCATACACATAACAAAATAATGATTTACCATACTTTCCATTATAATCCATCATTTACCAATTCCACTTCAAATGATACCACTTGCTAGTAATTTCATGTTTAATTTCTATATAACAACATCATAATCTATCTTCCCCATAAAGCCCCCAAATCCATTATTTTACATGAACCCTAGAAATCAAAATCACAATCAAAAGGGGTAATCTTTTACCTTGGAATGAAACTAAAAATGGAAGAGAGTGAAAATCACACCAAACCCTCTTTTCTTCTTCTTCAAAACCGATCACCACACACACACACACACACACTACACTTTTCTCACTTGATAATACTTAGTAATAAACTTGAATCTTGATCTCTTGATGGATAAATGATGATAATACTTGAGATTTGGATAGAAAGATTTGGTTGGATTAATAGAGAAATGAGATGGTGTGTTGGAGAAGACAAGGAGTGATCAAGTAAAGCATGGGGCACCATACTCCCCTCCCAATCCGGTTTTTAAATAAAAATAAGTGGGTATTATACCCGCTATCCACTAAAGTTCCAACTAATAATATTCCATTCTTAAAATAAAATACTAGGAACTTTTATTTACAACAAAACTACAAAAATAAGTTATTTTATTACCTTTAAAACTTTGGGGCGTTACATATTTGAAGAAGGAAGAAAGTTGAAGGGCTTAGAAGAAACATTTTATTAGATGGATTATGTAGAAAAAAACAAAAAACAAAAGTGGATCAGATTAGGCCAGTAAACCAATCGAACGAACACGAACGGGACCTTGTTCATGTTCGTTCATTTAAGTTAACGAACGGCTTACGAACGGATAAACGAACATAAAGTTGTGTTCATGTTCGTTCATTAAGAAAGAATATAAATGAACGAACACAAACGAACAAACACTAATAAACAAAACATATAATTATTAGTATTAGAATTCAAGTTCAATATTATAAAATATCCATCACCTAAAATAAATGATTATGAAATATATATAGTATAGTTATAAATAAAAATTATATTATAAATGAACATATACGAACGAATGTTGACGAACATAAACGAACGAATGTTCACGAACACAAACGAATGAATGTTCACGAACACAAATGAACACGAACGAACTTCCAGCCGAACGGTTCATGAACTGTTCGCTTAACATTAAGTTCGTTTACAGCCCTAGATCAGATATCTTTTCCGAAAAACCCCTTCCCATGCACACGCATTCTCTCTCATTCGTATACACAGATACACACACACACACACACTCTGACATATATATAAACAAATCCTAAATCACGAGTCACGACGATGCAAAGAAAAGCTTCCACTACAAAGATGACTCTTCCACCACAAAGATGACGGTAATGTTGATTTCAAGTCTAGTTTAAGATCTGGTTTTGTATTTCCCTTTAATCTGTTGAAAACTTTAACCCTTAAGAGTCACGAGTCTACTCGACTAGTTCCGAGTCACCCTAAAATTCGCAATTCATTCACGATTCATAAGCTACTATGAGGCACTAGCCGAGTCGGTTCGTTTTCAGTGTGTTTTGACTCGACTCATACGAGTCGACTCGTGACTCGTACGAGTCTAACAACTATGGCCTCTACAATATCAAGTAAACTTCTCTTTTATGTTACTTTTTTGCTGAATTGTAGTTTCACAACTTTATAAATAGCGCTAAGTTCTGAAATTTTTTCCGTAGCTGTTTTGTCTACTTAATGAAGTGGTAAATAAAAGAATTTGAAGACAAGTTGCCATCAAGGTAATGTTCTTTCTCCGTGAAGATAAGTAAGTCAAAATATGGTATCCAAAAACCATGATTCTCAAAGTTGTAGCATCCTGTCTAATTTTACCATCGATTAAAGGGAATGATCATAGTCTGAAGCTTGGTATCCAAGTCAACCAGACTGCGATCCTCCTCAATGCATTGGACTTGAGGCTTGTGCATCCTTCTTTGAGTACCATTAGAATTAAGGGCCACAGAAGTAGTAACGTAGGGAACATATGGTCCTTCCTTTAAAATGGTGGTCAAGTATCTTCCAACACCATCTGTATGCAACAACATACACGTCTTCCATACTTGGAGTGAATCACTCTCCTCATTGAACTTCGGAACAAGATTATTTGTTATATGCACATGGACATTGCGTGAAGGAATAGTATTATTAACTGGTGGAAGGTTAGGGCCATGGTGTCAAGAATTTGGTCTGCGAGTAGTAATTACAGATCTAAGTTATGAATTAATTTAACACAACTCTAATACCACTTGTTGGTCCCGAGTTACCTTTATAACAATACCAAATTCACTAGCTAACTGACTGATCTGAAGTGTTCCACTGTACCAAGAATCAGTTAAGTGCAACTTAATGGAAGCACTAAAACTGAAGTTACTGCAGCAAAATAATTTAAAGCTTGACAACCTTTATCCAAAGAGTAAGTGTAAAGTTGTCAGAACTTTATACTCATTGAGCTTTAGATCTTCAAGTCAGGTAAAGCTTCAGTCTGAATTCCGTCACTGAATGACATCTTCATTCTTCTTCCTTTAGTGTTCGACCTTTAGAAGAATGTTTTAGTAAAATGACCTTGATGTAAAGTGATGCTCAAGAACTCAAATTTGAACGAAATTCAAATTTCCTATACAAGTATTATGTTCCTAGTGATTAAATCACGTCCTTAACTCTGTTCTTATATTTTCTCCATTTCTACAACCAGGGGCGGATGTACCTTACAACTTACGGGGTAATGCCCTCGATGGCTTCTCATGAATTAATTATATATAACTGATTTCCTAACAAGGTTTTTCACTTTTTAAGCCCAAGTTATTATGGTGTCCTCGGCCCAAATTGTTGTGGCCCTCTGCTTCTTCTAAATTTTTGGGTGAAATAACTCAAAGTTTAATAATATTCACATCAATGCTTTGCTTTTTTATAAAATTTAAATTATGGTAAGCTTCTCTTATGCATCAATGTGGGATGCAATAAAAATACAAACTCCTCTCTAATTAGTCTTGGTCAACTTCTTTTCATAATATTTAGGTCTTTATAAACTTTTTTTTTACCATCATAAGAATAACTTTTAATTTATTTTATGCCATATTTATTGTTACTAGAGAACAATTAAATTCGTTACGGAGTATTATAACTTTTTGCTATCATTTGCGCGTTATGAGTTGTTAAAAAATAACTTTTTATTATATATATATTTTTTTAGAACGACATTTAAAATTTTATTAAAAAATGCTTGTAAGAAGCTAGCAAGTACAAGAAACACGCATATCGATCCAACAGACACAAGGAAAAAAGAAACAGAAAAAAATCTGACGTAACTAGACACACACGCAAAATACAGACAGCTACTAAAATCAGAAAGCAGATCCCAGCGCAACGTAGCAAGAATGACCTCCCACGGACGAAGTCGAACACCCGTTGCATCAAGCCACAAATGCAAAGTGATCTAACCGGCATTTAAATTTTCCAAACCTTTTATTCGTCTCATTAAGGCACTGTGTAGGAGAATACTTTCCTTTACGCTACCAGAATTACTCCAAATCTTAAAATCGCTAGGAAAATGATCATTCCCAGAGGGGTCTTTATAGCTCCAACAATTTTTAGAATCTAGCTCATCGTTAATTGGAGAACCAACATAATCAAGCCACGTAGAACAAGACTCTACAGCAAGATTTAGATCAGTAGCCGGGGGCGTAGATGGAGACACAACACTATAATTCAGTTGTTCAATGATCGGTTCTGCTACTTGTTTCTATTTTCTGACGTCCGTAACTTCATTGACAGATTGTTCTTGATTTGGTGATGCCTCACTTGAAGCCTTTGATTTCTCATTAGCAGCAGCTTTAACTGCCCTTATCCGACACTCATCTTGATGTAATAACCTGTTAAGCAGAAAAACATCATGATCATCCAAACCATTATTATGATATGCTGATGTTGGCTTAGACGTGGGCGTCGAGGTATCGTTGTCATTATTAGCCTCTATATTATTGTCATTGACAGTCACCTTCTTAGTAGAGGTAAAGACTCCAAGATTTCCTTCCAACTTATAATCAACCGAATAGGACTTACATAACTCAGAATCGAAAGAACCAGTTTTATTAGAGCCATTATCCTCGGAACCTGAACTGTTTGACAACTCACCATAATCATCATGAAGCACAGAATCATCATGCGGCTCAGCATCAACAGTAGTTGAGGAAGAACAACCGTTACCCAGAATCCTAGGTTCCAACACCGCAAATTCTCGAAGCCAAATCTCATACACTTTATCATTAAATTCAACTTTCAATTCTTCAAAAATAAATTTGTGAGAATGGGATAAAATACACACCTTACCCATAGAGAAGGCATTGTCCCACTCAGTATCAAAGAACACACATTTGCCCTATGAACTTAAAATATCTTGAAAGTTCTCATTGTGCCATGCCCCTTTCGGAAGTCCCGAAACTTCCACCCACACCATACGTTCATCGGGGGCAAATGAATCACAAGGCACCTTAAAAGCAAGAAACCTATTCTTAAAGGTGTCATTAGCCAAGAAACTATCATTGGCTTCGATTGAAGAAAACGTTATATGCAGCCAACGACCGTCTACGTAGTAAACTTCATAATCGATAAAGCCTTTAGTAAAAAGCCATTGTCTAACAACCGGAACACTTACAGGATCAATAATTTTAAGAAGGAGAGAACGAGGATCTTTATCGATGGAATTAGAGACCTGATTCGAAATCTTAACAATTCTCTTTGAAGCCTCAGCGGGAGAAGAGATTCCTGATTCGAAAACTTTGCGACCGTATTTTTCGACATCAGCATACAATTGGTGGTTTCCAAACCAAATCGATCTTAAATCAACCAATAATTTCTCCGCGTTATCCACTTTTATGAATCTCACGAACCCGAAACGCTTACCTTGTTTTGAGAGACGATTGGACATGAACACATCCGTGACAACACCTCGTTCCATGCACCTCCGCCGCAAATCATGGGCATTGATATTGTGTGGGAAATTGGTGATGAAGAAAGACATGGACATACGATTCAAATTATTGGATTTAGAGTTAGGGTTTTTGAATGTTCCACTTCCATTCCCAACGTTAGAATCAGAATAATAGGTACCTAATCTATTACCGCTCCTCTTGCGAACCTGTTGCCATCCATCTTCTCGATCTTCTCCTGATTTGATGGTTGTCGGCGCTATCGCCATGGTCGTGCATTAGTAAAGAGCCATTGACACTTAACTTGGAAAAACGTACATCGATCATGCGATGGAGGTATTGCAATGGTGGATTGGTGTTGTTGACGTGGGATGGAGGTGGTGTCGTCAGTGGGGATTAATAAAAAGATTTTACATAACACAACTTTTTATTATATTAGTTATCTAGTTTATAATTTTTGAATTATTGAATTGTCGTTTTAATTCTACGTGATGTGTTTTCTATTGATAACAACATAATAAGCTATATTTTATTACTTTTGTTGCATCTTTTTCAATATAGCAGCTTGTCGGCTTTTTTTCCTCACTATTAACAATTGTCTAGCTGATATTATGTCAGTGTACTTTTATCATTTGGTCGCTACGGAAAAATTTTTGCCCCCTATAAATCGAATTCTTAGATCCGCCTATGTCTACAACCAAATTCTTAACAATAGTGAGGGAATCTGAAAATCAATTTTCACAATTATTATTTGGGAAAATTATATATCTTTTTAAATAATCAATCTAATAATCCTTTTAACAACTTGATTATGACATTTAGTAAAATTTAAGGATGAGATTAAGAGGAAGAATAAATTTTTTTTTTTTTGAAACTGCAACTTTTATATATATACAATGGTCCTTGCAGAACACAAGCAACCAACCAAATTTACAATTACATACAGAATTTACATGAAGTCAAAATTGATCCAATCTTTCCAGCCAATTCCTTTCCTGGAAGTTCTATTACTAAACCACAGAAACCCCAGACTTTTAACGTTATGAAAGATCTTACCAGGACTATTCTCTATGCCATTGAACTTACAATCGTTTCTAGCCAACCAAATACACCAACACGTCGTCCATACAATACCTTTGATGACCTTCCTCTTTTCCTTCCCTGCCCCTACAAACTTATGAATCTTCACAATATCTTTGATATCCAGAAAGAAGACAGATGGGATACGACACCAATTACAAACCATATTCCACACAATAGAAGAAATGCGGCAGTAGCACAAAAGATGCTCAATACTTTCATTCCAGTCATCACACAGCCCGCAAACCAGTGAACCCCAACAGCAGTTACGCGAGTTGAGCGCAACCAACGTAGGCACTCTATCCATAACCGCCCGCCAAACGAAAATGTTACACTTTTTTGGCACCCAATTGACCCACTTGAAAACCAATCTGTCGTTATAATCCTTTTCCATTATCAATAGCTCCCTCATTTTTTTCACAGCAAAACCATTCCGCTCATCCCCCCTCCAAACCCAACGGTCCCTGTTGTTGCTAAGGGTAACCTGCACCATAAGATTGTTTAACTTACCGACTTCCTCCAATTCCATTACCCCATTGGGATCCTGAATCCAATCCCAACCACCTTCGCTACCCACTCTATCTTTCACCCTACAGTTTTTGTTCCTATCCAAACCAAACAGTCTAGGGAAAACATTCAAAAGCGGCACAGATAATACCCAAGGTTCCAGCCAGAATTTAACCGAGTGACCATCATCGATATCCGCTTTAAAAAGCAAATTAATACTTCCACCACTAACTTTGATCTTATCCAGCTCATTCACCATCGAGGACCACACTCCAGGAATGTACCTGTTATACGAAAAGGGCGAAGTACATCTCCTGTTGTCATGAATAGCAACCACCACCGACCTCCACAGACCATGAGAATCCCTTCTGAACCTCCACATCCATTTTGATAGCATCGCCACAGTAACATCTTTAAGTCTAGACAGTCCCAGACCACCACATTTGTCATGTAATCTAGTGGTTAAAAAAAATTATTAATTATTTTGATTTAAAAAAAAATATATGTATTATTTTCCTTTTTATTTACCGTACCTAGTTGTTTAGCACCTATCAAACAAACCCACAAAACTTCAAACTGATTGACTCCAAGTCAACTGAAGAGTTAAAACCACACACGTCATTTTCCAGTACCAACAACCCATTAATTACCAAAGTGCCGACCATAAATTTCCAAAAGGAAAGCTGTACGCGCGCATGTTCATTTTCAACATTAATATATATTAGTTTGTATTTTAACTTTATGTTAAATTACATTACAATTATATAAAAATTATTCTAAATCATACAACTTGCATGAAAGATCGTGGAATTGCACTATATCATTAATGACAAGGAACATAAAACTATGCATTATAACAATTATTCTAAATCATACAATTTTTGTATGAAAGATCGAGGAACTAATTGAAAAAAAATGTAAAACTTAAATTAAAAAATTCACATTTTTTTTTGAACGGCAAATTAAGGCTCAGCAGCATTGTGTCTTATATCCAACTCTAATTCCAAAGAAAACTCATTCTGGGAAAACTCTTGTCTCCAATACTGGAACCATTTTACTCATACCAAAATTTGAACCCAAGACCTTTAAGTCTCAACTTAAATAAAAACTCTAGTTTTAAATTAGAAATCGGAAGGCTAGAAAGACTGTGCCGCTAATACCGTTTGTAAAACCCCAAAATCCGGAGCACCGTGTTAGCCCATTACCTTTGGATCACAACTAAAAGCATGGTTAAAAATATTGATTGCACACAACTTAGAGCTTACTAGCAAATTACCCGCGTAAAATAGCATAATTAAATATTTTTTATTAGCGGTGTTCTATAGTTGTTCGTTATATAGAAAAAGTTTATTTAATTTTGTAGGTGATTTTTGAAAAAAATATTTTTACAATTACAAGTTAAAAAATATATATTATATAAATTAAGTTGGTGATTAATAAAGTAATTATTTAAATAATAAAGTTTGATTAAATATTTAAAGAAAGTGTAAATTAATTATTAATGGTTATATGGTAGGAGTAAATTAGATATTTCAAAGGTTTTAATCTTGAGTCAATAGGTAAGGGAATAATATATAAGAATCTCAAATTTAACGTTAGATATGATAAAATAAAAAAGGAATAAGTGTTGTGTTGGTAACAAGGTTTTAAGAAAATAAATGAATATGAAAATGAAATGTTCTTCACAGAGCATCATGAGTAAAAAATTATTTTATAGTTTCACTTTGTAAAGCTATTCATTTTATAGAGGTCCGTATTTAAAATTTTCTTTTGTTTGATGTAACATAATTGATGAATACGTACAAAACATCCATGTAGTGTTGTTTCTATATAAACCCCACCTTCACATGCTTTTGATACCACATTCAAAGCACTTACCTTAAACAAACAATCCCATAATTTCTTTCTTGTAATAATAATGGCATCCAAGTTCATGAAGTTGGCTTTCGCGGTGGCGTTGGTGGTGGTTTTGATGACTTTGTCTGCACGCGAGGCGGAGGGGGTGACATGTGGTGAGGTTGTGAGCGCTGTAGCACCGTGTCTCGGGTACTTAAGGAACGGTGGTGCTCCACCATCTGAATGTTGTAACGGGGTTAGAGGGCTTAGAAATAAAGCGAGAACTACCGCGGACCGTAAGACCATTTGTAATTGTTTAAAGAGTGCTTCTTCATCTTACCGTGGTGTAAGTGGGAATTATGCTGCTAGTCTCCCTGGTAAATGTGGTATCAACTTTCCTTACAAGATTAGCCCCTCCACGGACTGCAACAGGTATATAGTTAAATAACTATTTCTTTCGTTATAGTTAAGTATTACATATGTTCGTTTTTAAGCTATCTTTTTATTAAGGGGCGTAGGGCATGGGCGGCCCTGGGAGGGGCAAACCCGAACCTACTCTGGGCCATTCTATATATATGATATATATATATTTAAAAATATAAACCCGAAATAACCCAAATTTTTAATTTAGATTCAAAATTATAAAAGCCTAATTGTTTATAATCATTAAATGGTTCAATGGTGATATAAGCCTAATGTCCAACCCAATTTGTGAGAGGCGATGGGCCTTTTTCTCCGGCTCGTAATAGACACTTGAATCCTTATGACCGGCCCTAATGTCGGGGTTTGTTTTTCTAACTTTTGTATTTATATTATTTTTTGATTATGCAGAATCCAATGAGGTACGTAGCCATGATTAATGAAACAAAAGTGTAGCAGAGACGCATATAAACATACCACGGCAATTAAGTTCTATATTCCCACTTAGGAAATTGATAAGACCCAAATAAAACACCTTTTCTATATAATTGGTGCATGTATTTGAAATTTATTAGTCATGATTTCATCCTTTGAAATCTTGGGCGATATGATGTTTAAGAGGATTTATTCTACGGTTATAACATTCGTATAATCTTATTATGACCGATTGTTGATTCGCATATCCTAATGAATATGACGGGTAATATTGTCGGTATTTTAATTTTTCTAATGTTTTTGGGTAGGATATCGATATATAGGCAAGTATTCAGTAAGTCGATCTAGCTGTGAAGACAATGAAGTTCGTCGAAATATAGATAGATAGATACACAAAACATATATTATCCTTAAAGAATCGGGGCCTAGATCACTATCTTTAGTAACTTACCCTTAAGATGCTCTTGGGAGATCGATATGGTACATCTCAAGTCAATGACACAAATAATGCGCGTAGGTGATTAGGGAGCTTGCACTTGTGTGGTCTAGGAACCCAACGTGGAGGTCTCGTCACACGCCCTTGCGGCATGAAACCTCAGCTGAATAAAATTTGCATATAGTAATGGAAATCAGCTAGTCTCGTGGTGCTAACTAAGAAAACAAGTCATGATGCTAACTTATACAGGCAATTAAGTTGGTCAATGACTGAGCTAGCTAGTCAGGGACCAAACTACTTTAACAAAAATACTGAACATCAATTGTGATGATTTGTGTCTCGCTATCTTGTAACCGGCCACATTAACACTTTATAAACCAGTTTTGTGCAGAGTTTAAATCTAATTATATCTAATTTGTAATCGCCCATGATATAAACCACTTGTAAGTGATTAACAACACAATTGGTCAATTTAAATCCCAATACGCGTCGGCACGCCCATGATATAAACCACTTGTCGCGCTCCCACACACAATTCAGTCCCCCAGAAAATCGGGCCCTGGGCAATCGCCCACTTTGCCCCATGCCTAATTAAACCGCCCATGATGATGTATTATGTGTTTCTCTATTACTTATTATTGAGTATACAAGATACTAGATATTAGATGTCTATTATATGAGAAAAAGAACCCATGAACATAAAGCTTAAGATATGAATTAGTTTTTTATTTGTTTCATTAAAAGTTTAATTTCAAAATAGATAAAAATCTGTTTGTCTGGAACACGAATGTAAATTTATCTTGTAAGGTACCTAATGAATTGAGAAGAAGTTTCGATACGAAGAGCACAATAAACTTTAAATATTTTTTATTGATCGATCGAAGCCGAGTACATGATTTATAAAAATAAGACAGTTAATACAGAAAGGGACATAACTGAATGTTAACTCCCTCATCTTTTATTACTAAAAATACAGAAATACAACACATACGGAATCTCATCGCTTAATCTTGCTCGATCTTCGTACTCGAAAAATTACTGAACCCTACATTTCCAAATCACAATCAACACATTAGTAAACTAGAATAATTCAAGTTTGTTTTGAAGAATATGTTTAGCAAAAAACTGAATAATAGCATGTCACAAGATCGATAAAAAAAAGCAGAACTAAGTTTGGTGGTTAGATGTTCTGTTTTTTTCAGAAGATGTCTCATATTCGAAACCTTCTTGGATAAATATCCCGAGGGTGGTTAGGAAAATTGTCAGAAATGGTCATGAGGATACCTCTAGTTAAATGTGTACATCTGAATAAAAAAGACTCGTCATTACTGACTTAACTTAACTGAATAGGGAAAATCTCATCCATTTATACAGGACCATCACTTTTCTATTACAAATAAATCAGTGGGTCAGGCCCAAGTAAGTGAAAATCATCCATTCAGATATGGTTAAATGTCGGCATGTCCTAAAAAAATCTGTACCTTATGTGCAAAAACTTGTACAATCAAAAAAATATAGTTTTAAATGAATATAAAGTTGTACCATTAACTTTATATCCTATTACGTTCTCTATTTGGAAAATTCTTCATATGAAAATTGCGTGCTTGATTTTATATATGCTGTATATACAGGAGTTGAAAGACGGTGAACGAATATTATAGAAATTTAATACATAAATGGACATCAGACCCATTATGAATCCATTAATTACTCGATAATTTTAAATGTCTTTGATCATGAGACAAAAGACATATAGAACTAGACTTACTTTGAGCAGTCGGTATTAGGGCTGATCTTGTATGGAATTTTGACACCACATTTAGAAGGGAGACCAGCGGCATTGCCCCCGATTACTCCAGGGTAGTTATTATAAGCATTCTTAAGGCAGCCACATGCGGTTTTCCTGTCTGCAGGAGTTTTAGCCGCATTGTTAAGTCCTCTAACACCATTGCAACAGCTTGGTGGCACTGCCCCACCTTTCCTTAGGTAGTTCAAGCAAGGAACCAAATTGGTTGTCACCTGACCACAGGTGATAGCTTCTGCATGGGGTGCTAACACCACCATGCAAGCCACCACCATACAAGCTATCTTCATCAACATACCGGCCATTGTTGTAATTAAGTGTTGGTTTTGTTATTCAAGGGTTTGTAAGGTGTGTTTTTGTGAAGAGAAAGGAGTGAAGTGTAGGGTGTTTATATAGAGCCAAAGGTAATCTATTCTGGCTACCCCCATTTCTCACTATAGTACTGTAAACAAATGTATTTTACCGAAGGGACAAATTTGGAGAATGTTGAGATATAAATAAGTAAAAATAATCAATTAACATATGTAATCTTCTATCAAAGAAACTATTTTGGATAATGTTGTCAAAGAAATATATATATATATATATATATATATATATATATATGTATTAATGTATATATACAAGAGTAGTTTGATAAAGGATTTTGTTAACTTGTCTTCGGTACACAAGTTTGCTAATCCATATATATATTTTTTTAATCATTAGGTGTCTTACTCGTTTTATAAACAGACTAATCCCAAAAACTGACTTGTTTTGCGAGCCCAGAAGGCAAATCCATATTTAATAATATAACTTCCTGAAAATCAACTAAAGTAACATTTGAAAGTTACAACTGGTTTAAAATCAAATGGTTGTGATTATGAAATTAACATGATGAAGAGTGAAAGTGTGAAACGATGACAATTGAGGCATGGGAGTTTAGTATGGGTAGTTGGCAGTTGGGCTATCCTAAAATTTATGAGACAATTATTACATAGGTCCTACAAGGAGGCAAGGAGCAGTGCTGTTGAGTAGATCTACCACAGCCTTCACAAGCGTTATTCAGTAGTACATATATACTTAGGGTAAATTATAAGAATAGTACCTGACGATATAATGAAATTACACTGGCAGTACCCTGTTATTAAAAATTACACGAGACATACCCAAGGTTGGCAAAAACGCACGCTCACCATACCTCCCTCTAACGGAGCGTTAATTTTAGTCATGTGCCATTCACATGTAAGGGTAAAAATGTCTAGTACTCATTTTTATAAGACTGATTTGTTATAAAGTTGTCAGAACTTTATACTCATTTTTCTTTTCCTTTTCTCAACTATTATAATTTTTTTTTCTTTTATCAAAATCAAAATAATACGAGTAATAATAATTGGAGTGTCACAATTCAACCCCAATTAAAATAAAAGCTACCCAAATCAAATACCACACGATCTCTCCCTCTCAATCAAACCTGTCATTCGCCATATCTCCTTGTCTCTTTCATCAATTTTCTTTTTTATATAATTGTTGTGGCTTTTTCACAAAATCAATATATATAATGACGATGATACATACAAATACAAGTTAGTTATATATAATATATGAGATGTAATCATTTGAAAACAAGAAAAATGGTGAAAACTGGAAAACAAATCTCAACCATCCATTTTCAAGATTTAGATCTACTTTCTCTCTCCTCCATCCCCTCTCTAATCCCGTTTTTCAATTCCTCCACTACTATTCACCGTCTCCGATCATCATTTTCCGGATCAGAAGCCGCCACCACCACTGCCGTCTCTTTTTCCGATGATACGGG
>JAOEHQ010008833.1:0-38713 GCA_025447715.1 Asclepias incarnata
TCAACGAACAGTTAGCAAGGAAATTGCAAGGACTTTTTACCAAGGAATTTTAAAGGATGAGTTTATTGAGGATTTTTCAAGGAATATATACCAAGGAAGTTTCAAGGAAGATTTTTCAAGGTGGGGACCCTTGGAAGTTCCTTGATAACTGGTCCTTGAAAGTGCGTTGGAAATAAGCGAATTCCTTGAAAAGTCCTTGAAAAATCCGTTTGCAAGGAAGCTTTTTCCAAGGACCAGATTTCCTTGAAAAATTGTTTAAAATCTCTGTTTTAAAGGAGCTTTCAAGGAAAAACCTCCTTTGTAAATTCTATTTTTCTAGTAGTGTTTAGTCAAACTTTTTATTTCTACAATTAACTCATTTAATTTACTTAAACTTATATATTTTTAATTTTAATTATAAAAATCACAAATATGACTTAAAAAAAAATGAAAACGTTATTTTTAACCACAAGCAAAAACCACCATAAAAAATGGTCGAATGTCACCGATAGAAAATATTTATTCAGGCCGCATTACGCGAACAAGCTTCTAGCGGTAATTAACATATTCACCTTTTACCAAAATAAAAAAAAAATTGTATAGTTGACTTCAAAGTATCACATAGTAAAACACAACACGATATAAGTAACATAGGTATTGTTATTGAATGATAATATGAGATCCTTTTGAACTAATTAGTGTCGAGATAAGATCAAGATCATATTCGATGTAAATAATATAAAGATATAATAATTTGTTAACTGGTGGTAAATGAATATTTCTTAAATAATAAAGATCTAATAATTTGTTAAGTTTGTAATCAAATGAAAACTAGAAAAAAAAAGGTTAAAAATCAAAAACAAATATCAGTCATTTTTTTTTTACCTTGTTTATTTTATTCTTTATTTTTTATAGTTTTTTTTAATTTTTTTAATAAAAACTCATACAAAAAAAAATTGTTTTTTCTTTCCGATAATGATACGGTACGGGCTCTGCCCTTAAGGGTATTAATAAGAGATAGCTGGTGGGATGATAAGTCATAGGGGGTGATCGATGATGGAGTGATCTACCTGACGGACTCCGTCCTTTGAAATTTGGTGTTTTTTTTTAATGAGTTTTTATTTTAAAAAATTAAAAATGAAATAAAAAAATGAAAAAAAAAAGGTAAAAGGAATAAAAAGGGAAGAAGGAAAAAAAAATAGAGGGGACAAATATGTAGTTCAGTTTTTTTTCTTGGTTTTCAACTTAATTATGATTTTTAAATGAACATTTACATAATTTGTTAGTTCAGGTTATGCTGGTAAATGAATATTTCTTAAATATCATGTAATTGGCGTGTCTTATCTACAGAAACTAACAATTTTAGTTCAATATTCAATGTAAAAATGATTTTTATTAGCTGTATGATCGATACAGATGCCTATATATGCATACGTACATAGACATATACATAGATGGGAGCCAGCCTTAAAAATCTTGAACTCTAAATCAGTGACTTTATTGTCCTTAAGATTCGTAGCCTTATTCTTTTAGATACGTACATCAAGTCTGGATTTGCATGTCGATCTCATTCGTCGATGTACATTGGAGATTCGTGTTAATTAAAAAAAATATATTGTAAAAATACGTAATGTGTTAGTAGGTCTTCTTCCATTTGGTTTTCTGAAAAACAAAGAAGACGATAATTAAAACACTGTATAAGTTCTCAAATTAAGTTTGAGAGAGACCTGTATCCATTGTTGAATGGCATGAAAAGTCTTTCTAGTTGTGTGTGTTAGCAGTTAGCTAGCGACCAAGTCAATTGACCATGTGTGAACTCATTTTCACATCATTGTAAATGATCCTATGAACTTGACACAATTTCATGGTCAATGTTTCACTTTATTTCATCTTTAGTGGCGGTGTTTTTATTTATTTATGCAAGTGGTCGGGCACATCTTATGCAAATGAAAACAACTAAAGCTTACGTACATTACAATATAAAGAGTAGTGACGTGTTTCAATCTATTGTTGTTATTTTCTTTCTTTGCTTATGTAGTCGGTATAAGAAATGATTTTTTTTTTGTTGACGATTCGGAATTTTTTATGTAATTCATTGGCGTCTTGTTTCAAGCATTTAAAAAAATACACGGAGTATATAATATATCTTTTAACTCGATAATAAAATATTCAAGAATTATATAATAGCCTAACAATATCAATTAACTCTTTAACACAATCAAATGTACCGAGTTCCTTCAATGATTGGATAAAACCGAATTTTACAAAGATGGGGGTTTGGCATACTATCAATTCTGTGGCAAAGGAGCTTGATGATTCTGGTATAGTACCTCATAATTCATTTCGGCTGAAAGTGGGAAATGGTAGTAACACTCTTTTTTGGAATGATGTGTGGTATGATAACATGACCATGGCTCAGAAATTCCCTCGGTTATTTAATCTGGAATTGTCTAAGCATGCTCTTCTTTCGGATCGTTGGTGTAATAAAACCTTAGTTGCAAATTGGAGAAGAGAACCTAGAGATGGCGTGGAGAATAGTGAACATGAGCAATTGTTAAACGTTTTGAACTCTGTTGAAATTCGTGAAGATCAAGATAGATGGATATTCTCTTGCTCGACGTTAAACTACTTCTCGGTTAAAGGCATCAGATTACTGATTGACAATGCGTGCCTTCCAAATAATCTGCGGCCTACTAGATGGAGTCGGTATGTGCCTCGGAAAGTCAATATTCTTATTTGGAGAGTTTTGCTTGACAGAATGCCTACTCGTGTTAATCTTATCAACAAAGGAGTGGATATTCATTTTTCTTTATGCCCGCTGTGCAATTGCCATGAGGAAACAAGTGACCATTTATTTGGGTCTTGTGATATTGCTTGCAGTATTCGGCTTTCAATAACAAAATGGCTTCAAATTGATCCTATTCTCTTGGATGCACCTACTGATATTCTTTCTTTCATTGATAACATGCGTGTGTCTTCGGATAAAAAATCTATTATTGAGGCGGTTATGTGTTGCGGGTGGTGGTCGACTTGGAAATATCGTAACGATGTGGTATTCAAAAATGGGAATTGTGATAAAGAGTCTTTGTTTGACCTCATTATTGCTCAATCTTATTTATGGTTTTCAAGTAGATGTGCGAAGAATCGGATTTCTTGGGTGGATTGGCTTAAATGCCATCTGATCGTCAATTAGTCGGGTGGTCGCCTTGGGGCTTATTTGAGATTACAGCAAAAACATCGTGGAGTGAAAACCGGTGGCTCGGCCTCCGTTGAGTGGAGGTTTTTCTCGTATCTTGGGCCACTGTAATTGGTACGAGTTTTTTTTACCCTTTCTGTAATGCTCGCAGTTCAAGCCTCAGGAAGTATCTAGGATTAGTTGTCTTGTCTTGTTCCTAGATAGTGTATTCGTTTATGTTGTAATTGTATTACTCTCTTGGCTAACTAACGTTTTGTTAGTTACCTTTTATTAATATATTTTGCGGTTCTAAAAAAAAATAAAAAATAAAAAAATGTAGACACATGTTCAAACGAAAACCATAAAAAAGTTTAACACCCATCAAGTTACGAGTTAATTCAAATGTAATATTAGGTGGATGTTCAACTAAAACCAATAAAATATTGAAAACCTTTTAAAATATTTATTATCTATTAATCTTTATAAAGAATTTGATTTGAGTTCTTTTCCGTTAAAAAATATTTTCCGTTACATTTTTAAGATATGAAATGTCTAAATTACCATACATAATAAAAAGTCAATCACTTAATTCGAGAACATTCAATGAGCATTAAGTAAATTTTTGTTAAGTCAATCATTTATTTTTAGTAAGAAACAACAATTTAATCAAGGTCAATATTTTTTAATTTCAAATTACAAAAACACATAAAAAAAGTGTTTTTAAAAAAAATAAATAAACATTTTCATCTATACTACTTTATAAATTAAATGATTAGAGTCTTAAAATTTAAATTTTTTCAATATTTCCTTATTTATCATATCATAATATCTATTATTAAATGTCTTATTATTTAATATCTATATTATTTATATATTAATTAATGATATATTATTTTTATAATACATAATAAAAAGAACTTAATATACCTATTTTACCATTATCATGTATTATTATCCTATCACTTAATTTCCTAAAATATCCACATCATCCTTTAAATAACATCACCTAAAATACCCACAATACTATCATCCCATAAAATACCTACAATACCCCCTTATCCCGCCACCATCATTGTCCATCGTCACTCACGTCTCGCCGTCACATTGCGCGGGTAATCTTCTAGTATTAGTTATCCTCTGCCGAAGGCCGGATATAACACTAGTTAACATCAAACGAAAAGTGCTACCACTTGTCCACGAAGCGGATTTATATAATCTTTACCAACAAGGTAACAAAAGTCTCATCGGAGTGGCTATGGAGCATACACTTCAAAATTGAAGCCTGGTTCGAGTCTTTTATTTGGGTTTTATTTATTTATTTATTTAAGATCTTTATTGTATGGGCTTCACACATTTCTTTTTGGGCCTAGATTGGGTTTGAAATTGAACTGCGTTTTTTTTTTTTTCTTTTTTTTTGAGTTAGGGGTCTTCTTCATATTTAGATTTTAATTAAATAGAATCCTTAAAATATAAATTTGGGTATTGGTAGGGACGCAAGTAATATTTTATAGAATTTAAATTGATTTCAGATTCATATGACATTTAATTTATTTTTTTAGAACTTAGGAAAACATATTCGTCTTACATAATTAACCATCAAAATCGCAGTAACACACGAATGGTACCTTCCTAGTTATATACAGTGCCGGCTCAAGCTTTTTGGGGGCCTTAAGCGAGATCTATTTTGGGGGCCTAATTCACTAGCGTATAAACTAAAGTAGTACCTGCTATGTTAAAAACTATGCTAACTCATACAGAAGTCAGGCTGTTCAGAAGTCAGAATGGTAGTACCTGCTGCTAATATATGCACATGTAGTACTTTTCATTTCAAGTTCATGTACCTGCACATGTACAAGCTAATATATGCTGACAATTACAAGCTAACTACTAAGATACAACTATGGTACCTGCTGCTAATATATGTACCTGCACATGTAGTAGACTTTTTATTTCAAGTTCATATCTAATATCTTGGACAATTTATAAAAACCCTCCTCCTTTATCCGGGTTTGGGACCGGCAAATATAAACTAAAAAACTTATAAATGGCGGAGTTAAATTTTTTTTTTTTTTTTTATCTAAGTGTAATAAACAATAAAACATATTCAATTCTTTTATAGCATCATCAATACACATGTTTTTGCTTGTAATAATTTACTAACTGAATTAATAACAAACAAAAGTCAATAAAAGTTCAATCAAATAAAAGTTCAAAATAAAATAAAACAATAAGTCAATAAACATCGTGGTGGTGGACCTGGTGGTGAGTGGTGGTAACTGGTGACGGCCGGTGGACCGCAGAGCTGCTGGTGAACGACAGCAAAGAGATGAGAGAGCTAAAAGATTACAGAAAGCAACAGATTACAGAGAGAGAGAACAAGAAATAGAGAATTAAAAATGAGGGATAATTAAAATACCTTTTATAAACTCTAGAGCCCACAACCTTAACCATAAGGGTTCTTCGAATTTCTCTAGCAGGGTAATGGAACTTGGATTCCCAAGAAAAGTGTGATGGCATTGGCGGTTCATATTCACACATATTAAATGGTCAGATGGATATATCCGTTTTCTAAATGGATATAAAAAAAACTCAGTATAATAATAGGGTTATCAGGTTATGTATGGATTTTTTGGGGGCCTTAGTATTTAGTGGGCCTTAGGCCCACGCCTAACCCAACATTACTATCAGGCCGGCCCTGTATATATGGTTAGTGAATCTTAAATAAATAAAATACACTTATTATTATTATTGTAAAGATTATTTCAAAAAATTATATATACAACGAATTGAATATATAGTTGCAAAATTTAGACCGTGCGTATGAAAAGTTGAGGAAACAAATTTTGGCCAAATTATCTTTTGACGACAAAACCGTTGAACACGAAAACTTTGACGTACGTTTGCATGCATGATTCCCACAAATTCATCATCTTCAATATTTCATTATATTATTCTTCATAAATTTATGCCAATTTGGGATTTTAATAATCCAAAAACCCACAAAAGATTACCATTTTAAATCATCAAAAATCGTATGGATCCATGCCATCAAGAAAATGCCTTTTTTTCTTTCTTTCTTTATCTGGCATTCAAGAAACAAAGATTAATTAATTAGGTAAAGTAGTTTCAATTTTTTTTTTTATTTTAATGGAAATTTGAAGAAAAAAATGTTTGTTCCCAAATGGGAATTATGCATTATGGATTTATGGAACATTGGAAAATTTATGTATTTTTTTCTTAAGATTTGTTTAATTTAATGATATTTTGGTTACATTTAGGGTTTGTCAGATGCATAATAAAAGTTTTGTAATGAATGTTTATGTTTGCATTACAATGTGGTTTGCTAATATTTATGGTTTTCCCTTTCGGTTGATGTTAATAGATTGTTTGATTTTTTTAAAAAGTGATTATCTACTTTCTTTATATTGCTTGAGTGAGGTTTACTTACAAAGTCTATAGTTCTAAGTAAACCGGTGAATGGGAAGACGTTCTTTACTTCTTTGTTCCGGGGATGACGAGTATTTTAGAGTTAGATATAAGCGGATTAATTTGAGGTATCCTCGTAGTTGTTTCCTACCCAATTTCTCTGGTCATCCCCAACATGTTACCTAACAAGGTTTGAACTTAAGATTTCTTGTGAGGAAATAAAGTCGTTTGACGACTAGGCCATCTTAGAGGTGGTTTCCATAGTTCCAACTAGTTTATGTGATTATTTTTTAAAATAGTTATGGGTGCTTAACCATTTGAGTTAGCTCAAGTGGCCAGCCACCACCTACAAAGCCTAGGCCCCACCATGTGATGTCCGTTAAGTGGTGCAAGTTCTATCCCGCTTGCAAGTGTGGGGTATTGGGTGGAGGTGTTTAACTGGAACATGTGTTGTGTGGCCCATACATATTGGTACCAATGCAGTACCGGGATCAAGGGGTTCCTTCCTATTTAACTTTTTTTTTTTAGTTATGGGTGCTTGAAGGTATTCCATTGAAATGATTATAACTTAGTTTTGCTTGCAATTTTATTTGATTATTTAGAGGTCAAATTATCAGAAATATCAATATAACCCTCTGTATAAAATGATATATCTTTCAGGTGATTATGTATAAAGATTTTGTTGCTTAATAACTTGTTGAAGTGACATCATGGACGACGAAAAAGAGGAAACAGGCGGTAAACAACGAGTAGGAACATCCAAATCAAATCATCTTAAGAACAACCACCTTAGCAATGTGAATATTGGGACTAAGGATGTGGATGCTATGTTGGAGCAGGCATGTCAAGATAGAGATAAAGATTTGGATAAATTGATGAACCCATATGGTGACGGTAATGTCATGTATGGATTTCATGTTAAGAATGGCACATCGGAGTTTGATGCTACAAATCATGATATTCATACCTCAAACGAGCCTCGCTCACCTTTTGTCACCCAACAGTCGTCTTTCTTTACTTCATCCCCAAGACCTAAACCGAAACCTGCTTCACAAGATATAAATACAGAAATCTTGCATCTAGTGGATTCTGCAATCATGGGTCAGCCCGAAAGTATAGAGACTATGAAAAGTATGGTGAGTTGTGCACAGAATTTTGGAGATGGAGTTGATGCAGATAGTGTTGCATATTTGTTAGTTGATACACTTCTTACAACAATGGGAGGAGTTGAATCTTTTGAAGAAGACGATGATAATAATTCACCAAGTGTGATGAAAAACTCCATAGCTGCAATAATATCCGCTGAACTTCTTCCATGGCTTCCATGGTTAACTGATAGTGTCGGATTCATGTCCCCTAGGACCAGACTGATTCGTGGGCTGCGGACCATTTTAAGAGCGTGTACAAGAAACAGGGCCATGTGTTGTTCAGCAGGTTTAATAGGGGTTCTTTTGAAAACAGCTGAGAAGATTTTTCTTGACGATGTTGGTTCAACGAAGCAACTGAAGTGGAATGGAGCTCCGTTATGCTCTTGTCTTCAATATTTAGCTGGACATTCGGTTAGTGTAGCTGATTTGAACACGTGGTTTAGGTTAGTCAAAAGAATGATTAAAACTCCGTGGGCTCCTCGGTTAATGACCTCCTTAGAAAAGGCGTTAGGTGGCAAGGAGTCACGGGGCCCACAAACTTCATTTGAGTTTGATGGTGAAAGCTCAGGTTTGATTGGGCCAGGAGAGGGTCGTTGGCCGTTTCCTAATGGCTATGCATTTGCCACGTGGCTTTTTGTTGAGTCATTTGCTGACACTTTACATACAGCACCCACTGCTGCATCCATAGCAGCAGAAGCCGGAGCCAAATCAGGAAAGTTTTCAGCTTCATCAGCTGCTGCTGTTGCTAATAAGGGTATAGATGAAGGCACAACGAATATGCCTCGTCTTTTTTGTTTTGTATCTTCTGATAATCAAGGTATCGAGGCGTATTTTCATGCTCAGTTTTTGGTGGTTGAAAGTAGTACTGGAAAAGCGAGAAAAGGTCCGGTGTATTTTTCTTATGCTTTTAAGACACAATGTTGGTATTTTATTGGCATTGAACACACTTCAAATGGTGAATTAAGATTATATATTGATGGAAGATTACATGAAACTCGTTCTTTTGACCTCCCTCGATTCTCCAAACCTCTTTCGTTTATTTCCATTGGAACTAATCCGCCACCAAGAATGGGGGGTTTACATCAAAATTCACGACAATGCCCGTTGTTTGCAGAGATGGGCCCAATATATATATTCAAAGAACCAGTTAGGCCTGAGATCATAGGAAGGCTGGCTTCCAGGGGGGCAGATACACTTCCTTCATTTGGTAATGCTGCTGGGTTAATGTGGTTGTCGACTAATGCCCATGTGGCAAATATTGAAGAGGAAAGTGCTCGCTTAGATGCAGATATTGCAGGATACCTTCACCTAATCTATCATCCATGTTTATTAAATGGTCGTCACTGTCCAGATGCTTCCCCTTCTGGTCCTTCAGGTATTGTATCTATTATTCGTTAAGTGATGCATTAAATAAAAGTTTCTGTTATCATAATTTGTAGAGATGGCAAGATGGGCGAGTTGGATAATGGGTTAAAAAATGTACAGGTAATTTTTTAGTACTAGCCAAAAATGGCTGGGATGGGTGGACCCTTTAACATTCTTTTGTCCATTTTTAAAACGGTGTTTATAATAAACTAATGCATCCATTACGATTATTTATTTACAATAATGATCTAAATCTAAGTATATGAATAAAAAATTTAGGAGGTTTTATTCTCTGAAAATAGACTTTGGACGACTATCACCCACCTTCTAAGTTCTTTTCTCACCTTAAGATGGTGAATTATATATGTATTACATGTTTGTTCATTTTCGTTACTTTAAGGAAGCTCATCCACGAGATGAGATGATCCGTCTTTATTAAATGGCAGTTTGGAAATCTGGCAAATGGGCAAACATTTCTCTTAAAATTATGAATTTTTGCATGAATTAAATATTGTTTGCAGAGGATTGAATTTTTTCTTTAATTATATATGTATTACTTGTTTGCGCTGCAGGATTGCTTCAGAGACCTGCTGAGGTTCTCGGGCATGTACCCGTAACCACAAGAATGCGGCCTACAGAAGCTTTGTGGGCTCTGGCATATGGAGGTCCGATGTCTTTACTTCCATTTGTAGTAAGCAAAGTTGACAATGATACATTAGAACCTGAAAAAGGCAATCTTAAATCATGCTTGGCCTCCACAGCTCTCGCTGCTTCAGTATTTAGGATCATATCACTAGCAATACAACACCTTGGAAACAGCAATGAGTTATGCCGAACACGAGGGCCTGAGGTTTTATCAAAAATATTAACATATCTCTTAAAAACTTTATCATCAATTGATGTTGCCAAGCATACAGTGGCAGATGAGGAAATTGTAGCGGCAGTTGTGAGTTTATGTCAATCTCAGAAGAACAATTCTACACTAAAAATGCAACTTTTTAGTACGTTATTGCTGGATTTGAAAATTTGGAGTTTATGTAATTACGGGATACAAAAGAAACTGTTATCATCTTTAGCGGATATGGTATGTATTGAGTCATCTGTGATGCGTGATGCAAAGGCGATACAAACACTTCTTGATGGATGTAGGAGATGTTATTGGACTATTCATGAAAAAGATTCGATGAACACGTTTTCTATTAATGGAGGGCCACGGCCAGTTGGGGAAGTGAATGCTTTGGTTGATGAGCTTCTAGTGGTAATTGAACTTCTTTTGGTGGAAGCTCCTCCTCCAATGGCGGTGAATGATATTAGATGTTTGCTTGGATTCTTGGTTGATTGTCCACAACCAAATCAGGTATTCTGACCCTTTTACTTATGAATGGGTTGGTTCGGGTTATGTTAAGTCTCTAACGGGTAAAATGGGTAAGTTCATACAAAGTTAGCTTAAAACCTTTTAATTCATTTTATTCAAATTTTTTGATTATTATTCAAGTTATGTAACTTGTATAGTTATATCTGACACGCTAGTTGTTTATGAAAAGTATTGATAGTTTGGACAAGTGTTTTCGGTCAATCGGACAGATTTTTTTAACCAGAACTCGTTTTGACAAATTACCCGATTCTAGCAAGTGGCCCATTTTTCCCACCTCTAGATTTATATAAGGGGTTCAGATTTCAAATTTGAAAGTATTATACTGTAAAAAGGATGAGGTTTTTTGTGACCCGGGGAAGGCGAGTCTTTGACTCACATGTACGCGGCCTAACCGGGAATACCCGTGACCGTTTTCGAACCTTTTCATTGGCCACCCCCAAGAAAATATCTAATGAGGTTCAAACTTGAGACCTCTTGTGAGGACATCAAATGCCTCACCACACGCCAGCTTGGTGGTGATTGAAAGTAGTATACTATATATTGCATTAAGTAGTATTATAACACCATTAATTTTTTTCCCATTGGGTTTTTATTATTTTATTCACTCAGGTTGCAAGGACACTGCACCTGATAAATAGGCTTGTGGTACAACCAAATACTTCTAGAGCCGAAAATTTTGCCGAGGCGTTCATATCATGTGGTGGTATTGAAACACTTCTAGTCTTATTGCAACGGGAAGCAAAAGCTGGAGATAATGATGCGCCTGACATCGATGACGATACCTGTTCTATCTCTGGATCCAAAGCTGAAAGTGTTACCGGGTTTCCTGAAAATTCTAATACTGATGAGTTTGGTTCTGTATATGATAGTGAAATATCAGCTTATGAACCTCATAGACGTATTGGTACCATGGCCTCTAGTATAGGAAGCAGAACGTCGGCTTCCGAAAGTCTAATTATAAAAACTCTAGGTGGTATAACTTTCTCAATTACTCCTGAGAATGCAAGGAATAATGTGTATAATATCGATAAAACTGACGGAACTGTTGTTGCGATCATTGGCCTTTTTGGGGCTTTAGTTATTTCGGGGCATTTAAAGTTTGGTTCTCATGCTCCTCCGGATCTTACAGGAAATCTTCCTGGTTTGCTTGAAGGTGCAGGTAGTATGTATGATGATAAAGTTTCGCTTCTACATTTTGTTTTGCAAAAGACTCTCCAAGCTGCACCAAACAGGCTAATGACTATGAACGTCTACACAGCTTTACTTAGTGCCTCGGTATGACATATAAGTAACTATCAGAAGTGGGAAAATGGGCGGGTTGGGTGACAGTCATCACGGATTTCAGGTTTTGGTTCAATATGGGTAATTTTTAAACTGGTTTGGGTTGACCTGAAACTATCTTTGTCCATAATTTTTATTCATCTTTACATAATAACTTGTGCCAAATATGATCACAAGTTTTAATTTAGTCCAATAATAAGTTAATAACTTATATGACAAAATGATTTTATTTTGGACAACTTTCGGTCATTTGATCTATT
Source organism: Asclepias incarnata (assembly GCA_025447715.1). Lineage (NCBI taxonomy): Eukaryota > Viridiplantae > Streptophyta > Magnoliopsida > Gentianales > Apocynaceae > Asclepias > Asclepias incarnata. The sequence continues at coordinate 12,010 of JAOEHQ010008833.1, forward strand.
TCCTTCTAAGCTACCAACTATATCACCAATGGTGGTTAGTTAAATAGGTGTTTGTTGTTATTTTTCCCGGTCCAGTTAAATGCATCAGCAATGGATGAAGATCTGAATCCCCATGACCCACAACTCCGCTTTCAGAATTTAGAAGTCTTGTTGGTTCTTTTCCGTTCACTGCCATATTCAAGCGAGAGTTTTCAAATTCGGGCATTGAAGGTGCTACTTTATACACTTTGTATTTAAGTTTTGTTTGCATGAAGTTATAAAAAGCAACTGAATGTGTGCTAAATTCTATTTGCTTTCCCAACGTAAAGGTTAAAAATTAGAAACTTGTGAAAACATGTATTATATTACCAATTCCGTAAGTTCATTTTCTTCTCTTCAATGTTTTTGTTCACTGTTTTGGTTTCTACAATTGTCTATGGAATTTCATTTTCACTTTTATAAGTTAACCTCTTTTGGTTTCAGGATCTTCTGATTTTGGTTGTCCAACAATCAGAAAATAGAAGAAGTCTCGCTAAGATGGAGGAATGGCCGGAGTGGCTCTTGGAAATTCTTATATCGAATTATGAGGTCATCATTACTCTTAAATTAAGAACCTTTATTTATCTATATATATATATATATATATTTTAGTTGTTTGCTTTTCTTTTATACGCCTATTTTCCTGAAGTAAATTCCAATATTTTGCTTTCAGATGTACAAATTAATGCAACCTTTTCCTTTTTGGCAAAGTTTCAATCCCAAAATTTCCTGTATTTCCTAGTTTTTCAGAAACAACAAACTATACCTTAGATAGCATCCATTTGGGGATATCTTCAACATCTGACAAATAGATACTTCATGCTAAGTTAGCCATTGCATTCAAATTGGGCCCGAGGGAGTTGTATTTTAATCTTTAAATATGTTACATGTTCGTACAGATGGGCGTAACAAGCGCTTCAATGTCTTCAAGCATAAGTTACGTTGAAGACCTTATATACAGTCTCCTCAATATCATGATAGAGCACTCACTGTTCGAAAAAGATGGATGGAAGGTTGTATTCCATCTTCTGAGTTCATTTTATTTATATGCTTACAATATGAGTCGCTTCAATCCAACTTAATCTAAAATTATCATATTTATCAGTTCTAGGCATTTTCAGTTTTGTAGAACTTGAATAGCGGAAACATGGATGAGACACATTAACGGGAACATACATATTGTTGATGTAATATTGTTAATGTTGGAATTAAACCAACAAACCTTAAAGCTAATCAAAACACACAAAAAAAACCAAGAAGAAGAAGATGCCCGAAAACTAGCACTGTTTATTAACCAAGTAATTTTCAGCTGTATGGGATGCCCGAAAACTAGCATTGTTGCACATCCAGCTTTCCTTGATTGCTTCCTGTAGATGTCTTGTCCCAAGTCTTGTCCCTTGTCTTTCCATCTACTTCCAATCAAGTCTCATGTAGTCTTTGTATCCACGTGTTTATCCCCAGAAGTCTTTATCTCGAGTTCACCTTCTGCTTTCCCCACGTTACAAACCACTACATCAATACTTGTCTTCCTGGAACGTGTAAACATCACCACTTGCTTAACACGGCTATTCAAAGCAAGTTGACATTGACGACCTTGAGATGTTTATGTCTGACCCTACCTTCGTGATCATTCTTCAGCTCACAATCAAACTCGGGTAGCTCCACCTCAAGCTGAACATGTTTGTTACTGTGTACGCCCTGAACTCTTTCTTCGTTCACCAGTACACCAAAAACTAGTGCCTTTTCGTCCAATGTATATACATTGTCTTCCTCCAGAGTTCTCGTTAGCACTACCAAGAAACCCTTAATCACCTTCAACAACTTTGTTTCACCCTCAGGGCACCCGCGATACCTTGCTGAACAAGCAATGCGCGCATCTTCATCCTCCACAGGCCAAAGTCGTTCCTCCGATCAAACTTTCCTATGTTGAACTTCCCGATCGCCATAAGTTGGTGTTTTGTCCCCAGTTTGAAACCTGTTTGAAGCTTGAACCTTGTCATACTAAACCTTTTCAATACCAACCTTGATAAAACCAAGACTCTTGCAAAAACCCTGACAAACATAAGCCTTCAAACCCTCGACAAAAATCTGCTTTCAACTGAAACCTGAAGATTCTGGACAACAACTTTGACTACTTGTATCTCTCTCTTGGAACCTCCGATCGAAAATCCCTCCTGTCAGAATCTAGATCTTTGTGTCTTCAACCTCCAGTTAAAATTTCACAACGATCCAACGGTTAATGAACTTGTAGCGGCAATTCTCCCCTGGCTGCGTAGAAAACCGACGAACCAAAAATTGATGATACAAATCGTTGGATTGTTTACCTTTGAGTCGACCTAGCTTCAAGACACCAACGTAACCTGACTCTGATACAAATTGTTGGAATAAAACCAACAAACCTTAAAGCTAATCAAAACACAAAGAAAACCAAGAACAAGAAGATGCCCGAAAACTAGCCTTGTTTATTAACCAAGTGATTTTCAGTTGTATGGGATGTCCACAATTGGGGGGGTGGGGTGGGGGGTTGGGGATCCTAGGAGAGATAATCCTAGTCTTACATGGAAATGTAACATGTAATCCTAACTAGCCTACTCTACCCGATTCCTTGACTTACAATACAACTCGGTTTCTATCTATACATATTCTAGTCTATTACAGGTTTCCATAATCCTAATCCTACATGATTATAAATTAACTGACATCTTTACGTTCATTACTATTAAAGCATACATGGCTCAAAGTTTCAAGCATTATCAGTTCATTTATATTGTTTGGTCATACTTTCCCTTGACAGGATATTGAAGCTACACTTCATTGTGCAGAATGGCTTGCAAGGGAAGGGGGATCTAGCACAGGAGAGCAGCGGGCTAGGTAAATTCTGTTCAACCGTGATTTCAATCCAACTCGGTTTATAAATCACAGTTATGCTAGAGAAAAGAAACAATAAACTGTTAAGTACAATAGTTGACACTGATGTTGTTTGTTTCTAGGCGCGAGAAATCATTGCCTGTCTTTAAGAGAAGGCTTTTGAGTGAGTTGCTGGAAGTCATCACCAATAACTTTAAGAGTCAGGTGAAAGCTACTTGCCATGCTATATATTTTTCTTTACTCATGTGTTGTGTGGCATGTGCATATTGGTACCAATGCGGTACCGAGGATCAAGGGGTTCCTTCCGATTTACCCCTTTTTATATTTTTTTATTACTCCTCTCTTTTGCTATGTAACATTGTGGGAGATAGGTCGATATCGGTTGCTTTTAATCTCAGATGGGTCAAATAGGTGTTTTCTTTAGTTAAAATAAGAATGGATCAAATAGGTTAATAGTAAATCCAAAGTTTATACCAGATCAATTATTTTTAAAATAATTGGAAATCGACACAAAGTTTTTCGTGAGTCAACCTAACCTGATATACGCATTATTATAAGAGTTTTTTGTGAGTAAGCCTTCATGCAAAAGTAGATGCATGAAACAATTCTTTTGATGCAGATCCGAGTTATTGCTCTAGGATCTGCTGGCGAGGAAATTACTGGAATGGAACCTGCAGTCTCTAAGGAAGACGTAGAGGATGCTGTTCGTTATTCCGAGGCTTTGGTAGAGAATGCAATTGTGACGTTAATGCTTGTCGAAGATCATTTGCGACTGCAGAGTAAATTAATTTGCTCTACCCATTTTCAAGCTGGTTCTACCTCTCCTCTTTCATCTGTCCAAGCATTGGTTTCGAGTCCCTCATCAATCTCAAAACCGTTGGAAGGAGAGGATTCATCTAAGGACTCTGAAGTTCCATTTGATGTATGTTGTTAATCTTCTTTTTCTAGCTACCATTTATTAACTCATTGCCCTGGAGTAGAGACGACAATCTTACGCGTTTACCTGAAACTGGGTCGATTTGGATTATTTTTATTAACTCATCCAAACACCCTCTTAATGTAATTAGAAATGGACACAATGTGTTGGCAGGTCTCCTGCACAAAAAAATATATTCACTATGTGATGTTACCCAATCCACCCATTTTACCACCTATACCCTTGAGGAAGGCTAAAGTTGTGTCATTATCCTCATCAGGTTCTTGCTTCTATGGTTGATGATAAAGAAGATTTTTCTGCATCCACAATGGAACGCCTTACAGCAGCAGCAGCAGCAGAACCTTATGACTCGGTTTCTTGTGCTTTTGTGTCATATGGAAGTTGTGTGATAGATTTAGCTGAAGGATGGAAATATAGAAGCCGATTGTGGTATGGTATTGGTAAACCATCAGATACAACTAACATTGGTGGTGGTGGCAGTGGTTGGGACTCCTGGAAATCATGTTTAGAAAAAGATTCAAATGGTAATTGGGTTGAAATTCCATTAATAAAGAAATGTGTCTTGATGCTACAAACCTTATTATTAGATGAACATGGGTTCGTCGATGGGCTTGGTATGAGTGGCACTTCAGGTACCGGAATGGGTAATGTGATGGCTCTTTATCAATTGTTGGACAGTGACCAGCCATTTTTATGCATGCTTCGTATGACACTTCTTGCGTTGAGGGAAGATGATGGCGATGGTGAAAATGGCATGATTATGAAAAATGTTGATGCTGGGTTGTTTGAAAAATTACACAGAGAAGACGGAAGTGCTCCATCTTCTTTAGAAAGCAGTCCTCGAACACTCATGAATCAACCCGGTTCACTATTATTATGGAGGTATACCTCTGTTAACTTTCGCCTTTTTTTTTTCTATTTCCTTTTCATCGAAAAATCATAGAAATTATTATCAGTATGTAATTTTCATCTATGATGAACAGTGTACTATCACCCATCTTGCACATGCCAGTCTCCGAGTCCAAGCGACAGAGGGTGTTGGTTGCATCGTGTGTTTTATATTCTGAGGTATGTTTCGAACAACTTGACATTATGTTAAAACTAGCTTTCTGTTTCAGCCCATTTACCTATAAATAGGTCGATTTGGCTCAAACGATAAAAAAAAATGTAGCTTAAAAGGAGGAAGATTAAGTGGTTCAAATAGGTTGAAAGTGTCTCAAAGTGTGGTTTTAATGCTTACAACCCTGAATCCTTTAAATAAAAAATTAGAGTAAAATTATATCATTGAAGTCAAGTTAATTTTGTAATCATATTCAACCTTGTAATTATTTATAAAAATATCAGGTTTTCCGGCAAAAAGTGCTTCAGGTTTAATCCATCCCACCCCGTTTTGACTAGTATGAAAGTTACCACTTTTGGAACTGTTACCCAACTCACTTAACGCCTCTTTTCAGAACTTTAAACACTTAAAAATATGTTGCTAAAACTATTTGCTCGCAATAAAATTACATATTTTACTCTCTCAAGTTTTCTCAAGTTGAAAATTTGTGAGAGTAAAATAATAGGGGGCCTTATGATCAATTGGTACCACCGCTGTTAATGCACGGCCCCTACATGTGATGTGGGCTTACCCAATATGGCCCCGGGTTCGATCCTCGGCCCTAGCATGTTGGGCTATTGTGGTTTGGTGATTTACAGGCGTCCGTCTCTTGAGGGTGGGATTGGGGGGTACCAAAATGGTACCGGGGATCAAGGGATTCCCTCCAAAATATCCTTTTACCCAAAATTATATATACTCTCAAAGTCAAACGTTTCACTTGCTTCATTTGGAAAATATTAGTGTCTAGTTATATAATACAACATACTTGCAGGTGTGGCATGCGGTTAGCCGGAACAGACTCCCTCTAAGGAAACAGTATCTGGAGGCTATTGTGCCGCCACTTGTGGCTGTTATCAGGAGGTGGCGTCCTCTTTTGGCCAAAATTTATGAACTTTCTCCCCCAGATGGATACAATCCTCTTGTTGTTGACGACCCATCCCTAGTTGCTGAGGCAAATCCTACAGAGGTTAAATTAATTCAGTTCTCATCTCTTATAGTATCATTATAATTATAATTAGAGGTGCAAATTTCCACCCATTTATAGGCAAACGAGTCAGTTCGGGTTTGTCTTATACTAACAACGGTGAAATAGGTCAAATGTAGAAAACTACTAAAAGTGAAATGGGTTACACCAGTTAAATGTCTCGTGCGAGTATCTAAATCAATTGCTTACCAAATATTTTCAAAAGTTGGACAAAAAAGGTTTTAGGTCTACCAAACCTGACCCATTTCAACCTGTACAAAAATGACCTGTTTTGACCCAAACCCATTTGCCTCCTTAGTCACGAATTTTTTAGGGAGAGTTTTGCAAAAGCATCTAACATCTGCAATTGGTGTGACTAGAGTGCTCTAGCTATGATCACTCCCGGCTGGGTATCTGCTTTTGCATCTCCAGCTGCTGCATTGGCATTGGCCATGATTGCTGCAGGTGCTGCTGGTGGGGAAACCACCGCTCCTACTACACCTACAATAAACATGCATCTTAAGCGCGACTCTTCTACCTTACTTGAAAGAAAATCGGCTAAACTTCATACATTTTCAAGCTTTCAAGAACCTTTAGGCGCTTCCAAGAAATCATCCGTTGTTCTAAAGGACAAAGCAACTGCACGAGCAGCTGCTTTAGCTGCTGCCCGTGATGTTGAACGAAATGCAAAAATTGGATCTGGAAGGGGGTTGAGTGCAGTGGCTATGGCTACATCTGCACAGAGACGAAGTAAAAGTAATATGGAACGTAATATGAGATGGAATGTTTCTGAAGCAATGGGAACTGCATGGATGGAATGTTTGCAATCTGTGGATACAAAATCGGTTTATGGGAAAGATTTTAATGCATTGTCATATAAATTTGTTGCACTTCTTGTTGGAAGTTTAGCTTTTGCTAGAAACATGCAACGATCAGAGGTATGTTTGTGGCTCTCTTTTTCTTTTCCCTTCAAATTCTAATTTAAGGCTTAATTTTAATTTTCTATTTTTCAGGTTGATAGACGTGCTCGAGTTGATTTTATTGCTCGGCATCGTCTATGTACTGGTATACGTGCCTGGCGCAAACTCATTCATTACCTGATTGAGACCGACAGTCTTTTTGGATTATTGAGTAAAAATCTTTGCGATCCTAAACGAGTAGGCTACTGCCCTTGATCATGTTTCTACTTTATTGTGATATTAAGAGCATCCACAATGGACAAACCTAGAAGTAGAAAAGTGGCGGGATGAGTAACAGGCCAAAATGGGTAATCATTTGGTACTGTCTGATGGGCCGATCCAAACACATTTTCCTTCCGATTTTCACAAACCTTTTAAACAAATAGTTAGTGTCAAATATGATTGCAAAGTAATAATATTTCAGAAACAGACTATTTCCTTATAAATTGAGAGGTTTTATACATAAAAAAACCACACTTTGAGCAACTTTTATCCCATTTGACTCGTTCCTGTTATAACTCTTCTGATTTTCCCGTTTGATCCATTAGCGATAAAACATAACACAAGCTAACACGGACATGAGTAAATGGATATAAACAGCCACCTCTAGATACCTCAGGTCATGGCACATCAACTTTCTATAAGCTTTCACTTTCATATACCTATTCTCGGCTATCCATAAACCTGTAATTTTAATAAATTGGGTCTTGAAACTAATTTTTTTTTTTCTATGAATGCTTTCATTATTAATGACAAATAGTCGATTTATATTGTCCTTGGGCTTTATCCCAACTGGACATCAACGCCTTTTATGTCTCCCAGCCAACAGATGGTCACGGGTTCGATACCCTTGGGATGCATATTGGGAAGTCCTTGCCGATGAGGTGGGGCACGAGGGTTTTACGGCACAGCTGGTTTCCTCTGGAACGGTAGTGGGACTTCTCACAGCCTGTCATGCCCGAATGGATAGACTGTGCTTGTGACAGGTCGATCACTCCTGGACGATGAAGAGGCATTACCGCTGAGTCCAACACCACTGCCGTTCAAAATATATATATATATATATAACGAATATATTTTCTACCTGTGTAGAGTGTAGAGAGAAAATATTAGAGAAATGAATATCTTTGATCGCAAAATTATTAATCTGTTTATGAATTCGGAAAAAGGTATGACAGTTATTCTCACAAGATCTTAACAAAAGCCGGCGCTAAAATATTAAAAGAAATATAACCTATTTTGTGATGGGTGCTATCTCAAATATACAAAGAAATAGTAATGGTTCTAAGTATCTGAAAAATATAACTATTCATGCATAGGTTTTCTGGAAAATAGATTACATGGAAAGTTCTTCAAGGATGCATAGATGTTTAAGGAGGGATTTTAAGGGATCAGATCATTCTGGTGTTTCTGCAATTTATAAAGATCCAATGGAACTTGAACATGATAAACAGAAGTCAATTTTGGCTCTAGAAGCTCTCTCAACAGAACTAGCCAATGAGGTTGATGATCAAGATGTAGTTGTGAATATGGAGGGAAAAACAGATGAGATGTGGTTGTATGAAGATATACATACAAGACCGTCGGCAACTTCAGAACAGCAGCTGCAGGTACCGATGGATTCTAGTGAACCACAAGTTACAAGCTGCCAAGATCTTGCACAGAGTCCATCGGCAGCTGTCCCGGGCTACATTCCCAATGAACATTATGAAATAATTGTTCTTGAGCTTCCAGCAACAATGGTACGACCACTAAAAGTTCGACATGGAACATTTCAGGTAACCTTTTGAGTTACTTATAAATGGGCAGGTGAAAACGGGCAACTCGGTATGGGATGAAACAGGTCTGTAGGGTTGACTTGAAACACGTTTTCTTCACACACACAAAAAAAAAATGATTACAAAACTAAATTATTTCAATACTAATTTAGTTTTTGTAATAAAAATAATATGTAGATTCTATACATTGAAAGTATCCTCTGGGCCCTTTCGACCCGTTTGAACCATTAGATATAAAACATTACTTGAAGTGCTCTTAAACCCATGTTCATTGTATGTTCCCAGATTACAACTAGGAGAATTAATTTTCTTGTTGATAAATCTGAGAAGAAAGTCAAAGATAAAGTTGAAGATAAGGATCGAAGCTGGTTGATGGCTTCTCTTCATCAAGTACACAACAGGAGGTCAGATAGATACACTACTACCTATCAACCTTAGGTTACCCAACTCGGGTTACATATGGGCTTATGGTTTAGAAACATATTCAATTCAAATTTATATAGGCTTTATTATTATTATTATTATTATTATTATTATTATTATTATTATTATTATTATTATTTCGTAATCATTTGTACATGGTTCTTTTTTGGTGATTTGTCTACCCTTATGTTTAACTACTATAACTAGCTTCATAGTTGTATGGTTGTTATAGGTACCTCCTACGGAGAAGTGCTTTGGAAATATTTATGCTTGACCGATCAAATTTCTTCTTCGACTTTGGGGTATTGTTTCTTCGTGTAACTATATTTTTCTTTTGTTAAAACTTAATGCACAATTTTCGACTTTCAGCTGAAAAGTCCATTGTTTTATTGACTTTGTCAGAGTTCCGAGGCGAGGATGAGCGCCTATCGAGCTATCATTCATGCACGTCCTCCACGCTTGAACAGTATGTACTTGGCGACTCAGGTTTTTCTTCTTCTAAATTTATTTTTGTTGGAGTACTTTTAGAATATGTTATCCCCCTCCCATGGCAATAGCAACCTTTGACTGTGACCCTACTAAATGTCTTAAATACCCTTCACGAATGACTTAGGAAGGAAATCTACCAAAACCAATGTTCTTTATAGTTGCGAAAATATATAAAAAGGTAACTGAAATGTGAGGATTTTCCAAGAATAGTAAGGTTGCAAATTTCATGGGTCGTCCTTAAATATAAACTAAGGGGATTTGTTTACGTAAAAAATTACTATGTAACAGTGATATTATCTTCTTTCGTTTTTTCTCTTAGAGACCTGAACAACTTCTCAAGCGCACTCAACTTATGGAACGTTGGTCACGCTGGGAGGTACCAAGGAGAATGGAATAAGAATTTTAATGTATCATTTTTTTATTGAACTTTATTTTACCATATATAATAATAATAAATATTTCTAATTAATCCCTTTGCAGATCAGCAACTTTGAATATTTAATGCAGCTCAACACACTGGCTGGCCGTAGTTATAATGATGTAACCCAGGTGGACATTTCTGTAATTAATATTCTAGTTATGTTATCAAATAAATGGATTAAAGCTGATCCCTTCACATTTCACTGCAGTATCCCATTTTTCCATGGGTTCTTTCAGATTACAAGTCAACTCATTTGGATCTTGCCAATCCGTCGTCTTATCGGGATCTTTCAAAGGTCAAACCAATCTTTCCTTTCTATTTTTTTCCAGGTTGGCTAATAGGTCAAAACAATTAAATGCTTAGTGCTGTTCAAATTTGGCCACACAGGGTCAGGCCGGTCTGCAAGGACTTCTTGATAATATAACAAATAGTTAATGTGTATGATTACGAAAACTGTATTATTACATGATGAGCTACCTTTATTAGCAAAGTGACTAAGGACGTTTCATGCATTTTGATACACCGTGAATGACTTTCAATCCATTTGGCCTAGTTCTTTTCTAGTTAAACGGCCTATATGACCAGCAGAGATCCAAATCAACCCATTTATATTCGAATGGCTTGAACCTGCCACAATTATTCAAGGCGAAACAAAAAAGGAATGCTTGTATATCATTTTCTAACTTGCACTGCAGAATTTTAACTTAACATCTGACCATACTATATTGCAGCCCATTGGAGCATTAAATGATGACCGGTTGAAAAAGTTCCATGAAAAATACTCGAGCTTTAACGATCCCGTCATACCCAAGTATCATTATGGCTCACACTACTCAACTGCTGGGACAGTAGGTTTTCCAATCATTTGTTGATGATTCTATGTAGTAGTGGCTCTTTCTTTTTGCAGTCTCTTTAACATGGCTGGATACATTCTTAAAACATAATATGAGTCACTTCTGTGTAACATATCTGAATTTTACATACTATTTCAAGGAATATTGTACAAAAAATCCTTAAGGGTTTATAGTTTATTTTTTAACAAGATTGTTACCATTTTTGTTAATTGTATAAGGATTGAGCTCTGGTCTTCTGTGACAGGTGTTGTATTATCTCATGCGAGTTGAACCCTTTACTACTCTTTCAGTTCGATTACAAGGTGGCAAGTTTGACCATGCAGACAGAATGTTTTCAGATATTGGTGCTACGTGGACTGGAGTTCTGGAGGATATGACTGACGTGAAGGAACTGGTATGAGCTTACTTTATATGCTGTGGAAATCTTTTAGCATTTGTATTTTGGTTTTTCATTGAAATTACTTGATTATGATACATGTACACAAACATATTATATTGTCATTAATTAACATATTGTTTCCTTGCTTTTCATTATGTCGAAGGTTCCTGAATTGTTTTACCTGCCGGAGATCTTGACAAATGAGAACTCAATTGATTTTGGTACCACACAACATGGAGATAAATTAGGTATCAACTTAAAGTTATTTATCGTGTCCATGTTTCTCTTCTTGGTATTTAGTTTGTAATCTGCTGTTCGTAATGGAACTCCTGTTTTCAGATTCTGTTCGACTTCCTCCTTGGGCAGAAAACCCTGTTGATTTCATCACTAAACATCAAATGGCTCTTGAGAGTGAACACGTGTCTGCACATTTGCATGAGTGGATTGATCTTATATTTGGGTGAGTTTTGTTTTGACAATTCTGTAGGTGGCAAAATGGGTGGGCCTGGGAGGTTGGGTAACTGGTGAAAACGGGTAATTGTAGGTAAGGCTTAGGTTGAGTTATTCATTTTTTCTATGTGAATGTTAATTTTTCAGTATGATATAAAATTTAAAATAAAATAATTTAGGAGGTTGTATGCATTAAAAACTTTGGGTGATGTTGACACTTGTGATTGGTTTTCGTCTATTGCCAATTTTTTCTGTCTGACCTCTTCCCATCTAGGAAAAAGTGCAATTTCATCTGATGGAACTATGATATTTAGGTACAAGCAACAAGGAAAAGAGGCTATTTCAGCAAACAATGTATTCTTTTACGTCACGTATGAAGGGGCTGTTGATATAGACAGAATTCAGGATCCAGTAAGTCTGTTTATCTCATTATTTACTGCTCCCTTGTCTTGAAAGATCTTAAAATAAATGGAATCATTACAAAGAACAGATTATTATGATTTGGGTCCATAAAATCTCCTATTTTGTCATATTTCAGTTCATTTCTAGTCGAGGTTAAAAAGGTTGGAGCAATTTTCTTAAACTATGAGCTCGATAAAACATTGCAATTTTAATGTGATGTGTGGACTATCATTTCATGTTTTTGAAATTTTTGCATCTAACTTTCTTTTTCTAATGAACACTACAAAAGGTCCAACGGCGTGCTGTAGAAGATCAAGTTGCTTACTTTGGTCAAACCCCATCACGTCTTTTGGCAGTCCCTCACATAAAGAAGATGCCACTTTCAGATGTTCTTCATATGCAGGTAACTCTCTTCTCCACACCACATAGTTATACATTTTAATATATAATACTTTCATGAAGTTGGTGAATTGTACACAATTTTAAGAGGGAGGAGGGGAAGGGAAAAAAATTTTTGGGGGGGGGGGGTATTCACAACGGGTTTTCTATGTATAAACGTGTTGAATCGCATGGGATTGACCTGCAAAACAATCTGTTATAACTTTTTTCATGGAATCGTTAACTACCTTCAGGGTCACTTTTGACCAATTCCAGTTTAACCAACTTCTTAGAGTTTAGCCATCTTGCCCTTTAGAGGTAAATTTGGCCTGCCTCAAATCTGGAATATCTGCTCTTTTGACTCCATTTATAGATGGCATATGAGCCATAAAGCTAACCTGAAATCTTAGGGTAACATAACTATGTAATGCCAGACCATCTTTCGGAATCCTAAAGAAGTGAAACAATATCGTGTTCCGTATCCTAACCGCTGCAATCTACCTGCATCTGCCATTCATGCAACTTCAGATGCTCTTGTAATTGTCGATACTGATGCTCCATCAGCAAAAATAGCATTACACAAATGGCACCCAAATACACCTGATGAAAATGGAATGCCATTCATATTTCAACCTGGAAAAAATAATATAAACACAAGTGGTGGGGGTGGAGGTTTTATGCGTATGTTCAGAGGAAGACGTGGGTCCACTTCAAAGGAGTGGACATATCCTCAGGCTCATGCGTATGCAGCTTTGGGGATCAGGAACTCTTCCATAGTCTCCATAACATATAACAACGAAGTTATCATGGGTAAGCATTGTTTCTTGGTTTAACATTAGCGCCATTGATTTTTTCCCTACATGGACAAATTGATGTATTTTACTTCTGTCACTGAATCCGTCCAAATTTTAGTATCAAAGCTACTACAAGTTTTGTTGAATTTTGAGAGAAGTTGAAGTTCAATAACATAGATGAAACCTGCTTTCGTATAGTTTATCGAAAGTAGAGAAGACAAAATGGGTGGGTAGTAACATTTCGGATCAAAACAGGTCGGGATTTATACTAAAATCTTGATGTTGATTAGAAAGATTTAGTGTGTCGTATATGATTACAAAAATGATATCATTTTAGTATTAATCAACAATATTGATTATAATGATTTAGGAGGTTTCTACAATTAAAAAGCATTAAAAAATACATTGATGATTTTGGACCCGTTTGACCCATTTCTTTTTAAGCTATTTGTGAAAAGTCATTCTACCTGTTATAAGAGTATGGGTTGAATTGCCATATTTAATCATAAGTATGACACTCTCTTTAATCTATGGGCCTCCAACCAGGTGGACATGTAGACAATAGTATCAGATTGGTATCACCAGACGGGGCAAAAACATTAGAAATAGCGAGAGGCCATTGCGCACCAGTGACTTGTTTATCTCTATCACCTGATAGCAAATACCTCGTGAGTGGTTCCCGTGACACAACGGTATTAGTCTGGAGAATACACCGGTCACCAAGATTCCGGTCAGGCAGCATGTCTGAGCCACCCACCGGCTCAGTCACACCAACTTCAGTGAGTGCTACTACTGCTGCAAGTTGTTTCATTGATAAAAACAGAAGAAGGCGTATTGAGGGTCCCATTCAGGTTGTCCGTGGCCATCTTGGTGAAATTATTGATTGTTGTGTGAATTCAGATCTTGGAGCTGTTGCCTCATGCTCTTATATTTCAGATGTTTTGGTTCATTCAGTGAGTAGGGGTCGATTGCTCAGAAAACTTCATGGTGTAAAGGCTGATATAGTTAGGCTTTCAAAAAATGGGGTTGTGCTCACTTGGAATGATTCAGTGCACGCTCTCTCGAGTTATACCCTTAATGGAATCTTAATTGCTCAGGTGCAGCTTCCTTTTTCATGTAGCATTAGTTGCATGGAGATTTCTTTCGATGGACGGCGTGTTTTGCTTGGATTAAACTCATCTTCAAAAAACAACCATGATGGTGGATTAAAAGACGTTGGTGAAACTGAAAGATTAAATGTTCAATATCCTTCAGTTTGTCTTCTCGATCTGCATACTCTTAAGGTATAAATTAGGAAATGGATTATTGATATTCTTTTTAAGCGGAAAAATGGATCGATTGGGTAACGGGTCAAGGCACGTTTTGGCCAAAACGCTTTGTTCTCGCTACGAGTACAAACATTTTCTTATCTAATTTTGAAATTTTTATATAAATAATTAAGGCTATAAATAATGATTAGAAATAATATTACAGTATAAACTGTTAGAAGTACCTTAGACATAAAAACGTAATAGAACTTAATGATCCCTGGGTTCGGTTGTGAATAATCATTACCACAAAAGTCAAAGTTTACGACGTTTATGTTACAGGTATTTCACACAATGAAACTTGAAGAAGGGCAAGATATAACAGCACTGACTATGAACAAGGACAACACTAATCTCTTGGTGTCAACCTCTGATAAACAATTAATAATCTATACAGATCCTGCTGTAAGTTAGTTTACAGTAATTTCCTTTGTAAGTCTTCAATATGGCGCAAGAAACTTGATGCCATAAACGTATTCAGGTGAAGTTCACAACTGTCGTCAGACGAGCAGGAAGTGGACTTATAGGGTTGCCAAGGGGAAGACGTCGATCAAGGAGGAGCTTGGCAAGTGTTTCAAGTGATGATGAGTAGCAAGCCCTCGATAGCAACAGGCTTCCTTAACCACTTTGTCCATAAGTCAGGTATGTTGTAGTTTTCATGGAACATAATATTTCAGCATTCATTTCAACCGATATGAGTGGAACTTTTAACATTTGAATGTTGATCCCTGACCTATAATAACTATTGCTCTTGTTTCGTGTAGGTTATGCTTCAAGATGATGAATCAGATGCTAATTTCATAAAATTTTGGGAAAAGTCAAGTTTTCAGCAGTTGACCAAAACGGCAAGCTATCTTGTTTCTTGAGTTAACATGCTAACTGACAGCTAGCTGTTGTCATCGTGTGACGTATTTCCCCAG
Source organism: Asclepias incarnata (assembly GCA_025447715.1). Taxonomy (NCBI): domain Eukaryota; kingdom Viridiplantae; phylum Streptophyta; class Magnoliopsida; order Gentianales; family Apocynaceae; genus Asclepias; species Asclepias incarnata. Next base: position 27,450 of record JAOEHQ010008833.1, read on the forward strand.
GCTTGGTACATATCAATTGCAGAGTAATTTTGACTTTGATGTTGTAAATTGATGTCACCATGTGGCCCTTGAGCTTTCTTATACTAACATGTTGTATTCTTATGTGTTAGAAATGGGAAAATTAACCACACTGTCTTCATGTTCATGCTAATGCAATTAATATTGCTTTCAAGTTATTTTCAGCTAAATCAAGATGAGCAAATGCATATTATATATGGATTCTTTATTATGAGTATTTATTAATACAAAGATTAGTAACGACAAAGGCAAATTAATGATATTTATGAGTATTAATATTAGTGGCTACTAAGGCCAAATAAATAAAAATGTTAACTTTTTATTATGAGTATGAAGAAGAAGAAAAAAAAAAAAAAAGCAGCAGCAAATGTCACCCAAAGAGTTGAGGTTGATGCCTTGATGGGACATAAACACATTATATTATCACCATTTTCAAAATCTGTGTAAAACACTAAAAACTTGTTTATATTGTAAAGTAGACTAAGTTTTAGGGGGCACAAAGATAAATATGCATTTCCTTCTTTTCAAGTTTTGAAGTACTATCTATATTATCCGTACTATAAAAGTCAGCTATTGTTTTTTTTTTTTAACAAGTATTAAATAAATTTAAATATAAGAAATTACTAAAAAGTTAACGACATAAATCGTCCCTGTGGTTTATTCAAAAAATCATGTTTCATCCCTGTGGTTCAAAAACCTCACTGGCAGTCCTTTATAGAAGGATAAGGTTCATGTTTGGTCCAATGTGTTGCGGCCGTCATCTTCATATCGTTAAGTCCTTCATGTGCCGTGCACGTGAGGGTATTAAAGTCATTTCCATCTATATCTATATCTAATCTTTATTTATATGTGTATATTATCAAATCCATCCATTCTCCATATATATCTATATATCAATATCAACTCCATCCATCCATCCACCTATATCTATATCTCTATTCCATACCAAATCGAAATATATATACACACACAAATAGATCAGAGACATATATATATACATAAAATCGAACACATATATATACATAGACACACGAACAGATTGGAGACATATATATGTACATATCAAATCGAAGACATATATATACATACACACAAGACCACCACCGTGGTCGGTGATCTACGATGGTGTTGGTCAGATCTACAAGATTAATAACGATGGTCGGAGATTAACAAGACCACCACCACCGCCTCTTACTGTTATTGAGGGAAAAAAATAAAGCAAAGCAAGTTTTTTTGTTACTTATTTTCGACGGCTGCTAATAAAGGAAGAACAAAGTGACTTTGGACGGTTTTTTGTTACTTGTTTTCCAACCGTCGTGCCACTACTTCTTTGCCTGCTTAATCTCATTTTCCGGTGAATGTTCCGGATAGTTTTTCAGGCTATATTTTGTTAAGTTTTTTGTTCTCCGGCGAGCTCCTTAGCGGCGATACTACTTCAAGTATCGTTCTTTGGCGAGTTTTCCGGTGAGGTATTTTAGAATGTTGTTCCCTGACAAGTTTTCCAGCGAGGTATTTTAGGTTAGTGACGCCGACGAGGTATTTACTCCGATCTAAAGTTAATTTTTTTTTCGAACGGCAATATATATTAAATAAAAAGGAGGCATCTAGCAAAATACTAGATACCAAAATAAGAGTACAATATACAATTACAATTACAAAGCCTAGTTTGATTGTGCTATTGTGCTCTAGTTTTTTTTTTGTTGAACATATTGCGTTCTTGTTTGATTGGGTGTATATAAAGTAAATGGATAATAAATCCATGGAACTCCCTTGAATGTATGTATATGTGTATAATCTTTGTCACGATGGAAACTGATTGCCAAAAAATATGGGGGTTAAATTATTAGTAGTTAAATCGTAGTTGCTCTCTTTATTTTTGTCCTTTTAACAATGGCATATTCTTATAACAAGGCATCTATAGTGGTTCTTGGGACTTCCTTAGACTAGTGGGTATAAGGCGTTTCCAACCCATTTGAAGCCCCTAGAAGCCCCCCAATAGGACCCCCAGGGGCGTTTTGAAGCAAAAAAAATTTCTCCTCGGCAAGGATTTGCCGCCTCTTTGCCTTTGTTTTCTTGTATGTTGTGTGTGTGTATATATATATGTGTATGTGTAGTATATATATATATGTATGTGTAGTATATATATATATATATATATATGACGCCCCTTGCCTCCTTACTCTACCATTTTTGGGGGCTTCTTATCCTCTTACGCAAATGTCACGTGTCACAAGACGTTCTCCCCATCAAAACGCCTTATACCTCATAGTCTTATTGTTGCAGTACTAATGAATGTGTTGTTGATGATGTGATTTGTTATTGTTGATGATGTTGTAATTTTGGATTTGGTTGATTTCATTTAGGTTTTTGTTTGAAGATCTAGAAAAAAAATGTTGTTATTAAGGTTTGATGTGTATGTATGTATAGATTGTATATGTATGATTTTATTTTGGTTTATGTTTAAAGATCTGGAAAAACAATGTGGTTGATCGTTTATATGTAATAAAGAAAGGGAAGAAAGAAAGTTTAGAGTCAAACAAGGGTGGAAAGTACCGAAATACCCTCACGTGGGAGGCACGTGAGGGTTTTACGGAGGGGAGAAAACGTGCGTCATCACATTGGATCAAACATGAACCTTATCCTCCTATAAAGGACTGTCAGTGAGGTTTTTAAACTACATGGACGAAACATGATTTTATGGGTAAATCAGGACGATTTATGTCGTTAACTCAATTACTAATATATCTTTACCTCTTAAATCTATATTATCTTACAATTAAGATGAGTAGTGTCTTACTATTCAAATTTAAAACCTTTTTAATAAGACGATAAGTAAATGTTGATTTAACAATTGTTTTAAAATTGAGTTTGACTTTTTATAATAAAACATTTAAATACACAACCATCTATTGCAATTTGGATTATGAAAAAAAAAAAATTCTTTTTCTTTTGATTATTCATCAAAATTTATTCAATCATTCGGTTATAATAAGATTAACCAACACCAATATAAAAACGCCTTGAAAATTAAAATTTGTTGCATCGCGCGGGTATTCTTGTGGTGTTTAATGAATGGTTTCTTTATACAATTATACATTTGAAAAACTCTCTCATCAATTTAATAATCTCTTTAATTATCCACTAAACTTTTTATACTTATTTCTTGATTCATAATTTTTAAAACAACATAAAAACATGTTTTTTATACTAATTTCACTAAATCCTGTTAAAAATTATGTGATATCGGAAAAAACCTTTTAAAAAAAAACAACTACGTAGTATAAAACTATTTTAAAAATAGTTTCCCCCTTAATTTATGGACAATGATATTTGTACCATAACTTTTGATATTTTTACTATCACTATGCATTAAACAGTTGTACAGTATGCATAAGTTATGGTATATTATGATAGATTTATCATATCAAAAACAATGGTACGAATATCATTACCTTTAATTTATATATGCCTAAACTAATTAAAAATGACCTATCTGTTTTAGTTATTATTTCCCCCTTTTCCTTTTTCTTTACTTCCAATAAAAAACCTAAAACCTTTAACAGCAGCCAAAAACCAAAAGGAAATGGGAGGAAAAGGAAAGAAAAGAAGAGAAAAGAATTACAAAGAAGCCCATGGCGTTGGCAAGAACCGGCTACCTCCGCCGCCGGTTCGTTCTTCTCTTGATGTTATGCCTTCTAAGCTTCGCAAACTCATAGCCTATACGTCAGGTTTTTCTCCAATTTCTTGTTTTTTTTATATATAAAGTTTGTATCTTTTTTATGTGTTTTTGTTAGTTTTTAACATTTGGTGAATACTCTTTAAATCAATTTGTGTTTTCTTGATAAAGTTTGTGTTTTATTATCAACTCTGAAATTTAGTAAAATTCTTGATATATATTTTTTTTTTGTTAGTGTTGTAAAATTTGAAAAAAAAAACCCTTTTTCAAATTTTGTTTTGTTGATAAAGTTTGAATTTTTATCTGTTTCTGTTGGTGTTTTGTAATTTGGGCAAAAAAAAAAAAACCAATTTTATCGATTTGTGTGTTTCTGTTTGAAATTTTATGGGTTTTTTTTTTTTTAGAACTTTGTGTGTTGGGCAAGGTCGTAAGTTATGGTCACTTACGAAATTTGTGATTTTTTAGGGTCTGGGAAGTTATCAATGGATGGTGAAGAGAATAGAAGAGGTGGCCCGGGTGGTGGAAAGTTATTTGAAAACGTAAGCCATGTTGTTGCTCATAATCATTTTGCATAACAGGTTATTAAATTCTTGGAGTGTTTGAAAGGTGAATGTTGGAATTCGAGATTAGGTTTATGTTTTAAGAATGGTTTTGGGGGACCAAAAGTAGATACGTGTTGATTTGGGTTTGTGGCAAAGATGCCCTCGCTCATTACCAATTGAGCTACATGCCATTGGCGGGGTATAATGAAATTTAAAATTGGTACCTATGAATTTGAAATTAGGAATCTGAGATTGATTTGAAGGGTTTTTAGTTATGTTTTGTAGAAAAAATTTCCAAGAAAACATGGAAAACGTGATCAAATTGGAGTTTTTAGAAAAAGTTTCCAAGAAAATGGAAAACACAATTTTATAAACTAAAATTAGAAAACAACATTTTGATGTTTTCCATTTCCCATATTATAAAAACCCCTAATTCTATTTTAGAACCTAATAACTTACATCGCTAACTCCCCCCCGCGGAAACATTTTGAACATGTTTTCTAGTTTCTAAAATGGAAAATGGAAATAACATCTTCTAATATTAGATTTTGAACATTTTCTAATAACCTAATAACTTCCATCGCTAACTCCTTCTAGAAAATGGAAACATTTTGAACAGATTTTCATTTGTTTTCTAGAGATGGAATACTCCTTCCATTTTCTAGAAAATTAGAAATGGAAAATAGAATCACATTGTTAAAATCATCTTGATTTACATTCTTTTTAATTAACAGAAATGTAATATTGTGTTGGTTGACCAAAATGTTAAACTTTATGGCTTATGTTGTTTAAGATGTCGCACTTTCATAGGCTATATCGGTATAATGCTTATGAGTATTTTATTAACCAGTTTAAACACATATCCAAACACCTTCTCGCTACCATTGTTAAATACCAAAGTATTGCATCAGATTCATAATCAACTATAGGGGTTGATCCGAGGTATATAATATAAATGTGAATATATTAGGATACTGAAGTGTGTTATTTGGTTTTCAGAAACTCTCTTCAAAGGAAAAATCCGAATCTGTAGCTTCTGAGTCCAAGATTGAAGATCCTCATGATCAAGATGCATTTTCTACCGAAAAGAAAAAGAAGAAAAGGAAAAGGAAGCAGGTTGACGACCTTCGCTTTGCAGATGAATTAGGTGCAGTTGGTTCAAAAAGGAAGGAACGAAAGAAAAAGTATGGTTTTTATTCTTTTATGCCCTTTACATGATAGTTTTTCAAATAAGTGGAGACTCACTATCACATGTTCGTTTCTTCTTTATATGATACAAACTTAATGTCTTTGTATACAGATTTTGGTTGCATTTGTGAAGTTGTTGTTTTGATTCAAATTGACCTGTGGTCATAAAGAGTGATTGGTTTATGTTTTTTTCCCTATATATTGCATCTTTATAAATGCTTGACGTAATTTGTTCAGACTTTTGCAAGAGAGGAAAATGAAACACAAGAAGGTGAAACAAGATGAAGATGATTTAGACTTTCCTGGGCATGAAGAGATCAAATTTGGTGAAGTTGTTCAAGCTCCACCAAAGTTGGTCAATGTTCCCAAGGTTAGCTTCTTCATACTTTAATTTAGTTTTTACCAGGGATCTTGATATGTGAAAATGGGTCAATTTGAGTTGTATTTTATCTGTAATCAAGCACACAGTTAAAATCAGTTTAATTGGGTGAAAAGGAAATAATTTGAACAATTTAAAACAAAGTATGCTCAAGTGTTTACAACCTCCTATAAAGGGCTATAAATGAACCGAACAAACATGAACGGGCTGGTTCATTTTCGTTTGTTTAAGTTTAATCAGATGAATGAAGGAACACCAACACCAATGAACATACTTTCTTGTTCATGTTCGTTCGTTTAGGTTTAACTGACCAAAAGAATGAAAATGGACATTAAACAACCGATTTTTTTAATAAAAATAAGGTCTTTCATATTCTTAGGATGGTAAAAGAACACAAACAAATATACACGAACATAAAATGTTTAAAATATACATAATTTTTGTGTTCTTTCGTTTAAGTATTATTGTTCTATTAATAGAGAAAAAAAAGGCAAATGAACCTTAACCAACAGCTTACCGGACGTAAACGAATGAACGAGATCTACAAGTTTGTCTGTTTGTTTACTGAAATGAACATGAAATCTTATTCATGTTCGCCGCTATTAGATAGACAAATTTATACGAACTTCCTGCTGAACGGTTTTGGTTTGTTTACAAGTCCTACTGCGATTCTCCTAAAGCGATGTTTTTAAATGTAATTGGATCATTGTTTTAGTATAATCAGTTCTTAATTAATATGTTATTGATAGGAATTTGAAAGAGAGAGAGAGAGAAAACAAGTATTGTTCATTTGACTTGATACACAAAAAAGAAAGAAAACTTGACCTAAAGGTCATCTTTACAATATGCAATTTGATTTGATGTATGTTTTTGACAATGCTTTGTAGCGATTTGGGTCTTCATTAAATGCTTCTCAAGAGAGGATTCGGTTGAGAGCGATCGAAGCTTATAGGGAACAGAAGAAATGGGCTTCCAGACCTGGGCTTCAACTCCCTGCACCAGACATAACACCATCAGAATTGTAGTGGTTTTGCTGGTGGTGTGTGCTGCATCCATAGTAACAAGCTGCAAGCAAATCTTGTACTAGATGTGAGAACTACCATGAGATGAATTATAGGTCATTTTCATTTTGTGTATTTGTTGAAGAAAATACATTTTTTAATTAGAGTTACTAAATGTTTACTTACCTTCTTTTCACAAGTGTTCAGTTTTTAATATAAGATATTTATTAACCGAAAAGATCAGGGGATGCAAAACCAATTCTGGTTCGATGCAGCCTGAATTCAGTTTGAAATATGAATTTGGTTATGTTTTTCGGATTACAATTGCTTTACTTTTCAGTTTGGGATAAAAGTTGTGTACACAAAATTTATTGAACACGGTAACCAAATACTGAATCGGTTACCCACTGATAGTGCAGTCAATTAGCTTATTGTCTTCTATAAACAGCCCGCCAAACTTAAATGTAGTAGAAACATAATATAACTTTATCTAGTCTGTGGGATTAAGTGGCAACTACTAATTCTGTCAATGGGCATTCAAATATAACTGTTGCTGATGGGAATTCAACACGGCTGATTGACAATCAATCAAGTGGTTTAGTATTCTCATTGGGTTGATCCATGGTAGGATTGCACCCTTCTAAAAGGGTTTTTATAATTGATGCATCTGGTTATTGTCACACTCACACCTATAACCATGCCAATCTTTTTGAAGTGGGACCTGGATCGGCATTGGGAGTTTGGCCCATTCCTTCATCTAGTAGTTTTGATCCATGGATCCTCTCAAGAAAGAGTATTCGAATGGGATTTGTAAATGGGGATAACTTATATAATGTCAACAGTATATAGTTATGTAATGTTAGACATTGCTTTGTTTATAGTTTTCTTTTCTTCTTATCATCGAGCTTGAAACCTACGAAGATGGAAGCAAAAATTTTCATCTGCATGTACATAAATTCTCAAGCGCAAACCAATTTTGTGTCCTGCATGTGTTTGCAACAAACAAAAACAAAAAAACTAATCATGTCAAAACATACCTAGGCAAAATTAAACTGCTGTGCATTTTATAGCAATAACTTAGGCAACTTTAGCCCTAAATGAGACATCTAAAGGATTCAAACACTTGAGTTCATGTATTGGTTGCTCATTACTCATTGTGAATTTTGATGATCTGGGTGAAAAAAATAATGGTATGGTATGTAGTATACTAACCTGAAAAGCTGTAAATTTGAAAGGCCTCTTTGACCGAAAGCAACCATTGTCATCGAGCCATCGACTGGTTTAAAGTCTTCTCCATCATCACCCCTTCGTTCATATCATAAGCATTGTTAACTAGTGAAAGGCCTAATTAAGGTCGCTAATAATAATGTAATTAAACTTTAAAGGCATAAAGCATGGAATCATATATTTCAAAAAATATAGACAATGTTTTAAAAACCGGTTCGAACCGGGCACCGATCGGTCGACCGGTTTTTTAACCCCGGTTTTTTCCACTGTTGCATACCGCCAGTTTTTCCGGTTTTGACCGGTTTTACCCAGTTCAACCGGTTTGTTCTTTTTTTTTTGGAATTATTTTTATGGTGATATGTATACTTTAATGTTATTTTTTATTGTTTGTGAACTTTAAAACTTATATTTTGTTATGAAATAACTATTTGATATTATTTTTGAGTGGATTGTAATTATATTTTGACTATTTTCGTTAGATTGTAACAAGTTTAGTAGTATTTTTATAAAACAAAATAAAATATATATTAAAATAAGCCGACCGGTTCGACCGTTCGGTTCAACCGGTCCGACCGGCCCCGACGAGAAAACCGGTTCGACTAAAATACCGGTTTTTAAAACATTGGGTTTAACCATTATTGATTTAGGCTAGCTTAGACATATATTCTATTTGAATTATATAACTCTAAATTATAATTAATTATAACTGATACGCAAGATTGGATCTTAAAGTGCATATATGAGAAAAGATTTTGAATCTATGTTAAAGATAAGGTTTAATTCATGAATTTAAAAAGACATGTATCATTTAAGGATTATGTCATGTCATTTCAAAAACCTTTTAGTTTGTGTTTAATTTAATTAAAAATAAAGTGTGTTGAAATTGAAATGAAAGTGAAGAGATATTATAGGTAATGGTGTGTCAACTGTATTTCAGTTTTAAAACTGTTGATGTGAAATTGAGGTGACAAAACTGATAAGGAAGTGAAATGCCAACCATAATAGGAGCCCTCTTATAAGTCACTAATTACTCACTAGTACATCAAAGTTTATTGTACAACTAACAACATTTGAACTTAATCATTTTTTTTTTGTTGATGTTTTGTATGTAGATAGACTCCTAAAACTTATAAACAATAGATTTCATAACTTATATTCTCTTCTAACATTTTTTAGACTAATGATATAGTTTAAAGCTAGCTTGAAAACATTTTTTAAGGTTTTTAAACTTATTACATACCAGAATAGTTTTTGGATTTTTTTAAGTAGAAGTAGTGACTCGTTGAGCTATAGAAGATGAGAAGTGATATTTGTACTATTTTTTTAATATTTTTACCACAATATATAAATATTATTACAGACTGTACAAGTATTAAATACACAGTTTTGGTAAAATAATCAAAAAGTATGGTACTAATATTAATTCCGGTAGAAGATGGTAACAGGGGTGCTATAGTTTGACTTTAAAGTTTGCATGACTGGAACTCACGGGCAAAAAAGGAATACCACACAACTAATCAATTACGCTTTATTAACTTGTACTCTGACTATATATGAGCTGTACAATGTCTATCTGCCTCAGAAACTCACGAGTCTCCCCTTGTTCTCAACATTTATTTTCCCTCCTTCCCCCTTATAAAAACAACATTTTCAATTCATTCAAATCACAATACAAAATAAAAAGTATGTCATCAACTAGCACTCCTATCCTTCACATTACTTTGATTTGTCTTCTTGTTATTTTGTCTGTGAAAAATGTATCATCCGCCGGCCGTGGACATGAGCTCGTTAGCGCACCTTCTATTTCCGTCAAAACGGTGTCATTAGAGCCAAAAGATCAAGACTTCGTGACAAAAAAGGGTCCAGTTTTTAATGGGAAGGAAGTGAGTGGTTGTTTGCCAAAGGGGCGTAGGCACTCTTCGGCTCCTAGCCGTTATGTAAACAGCCAACCATTGTTCCGTTGGCTTGGATGTTCTACCGTTAGTAGACCTTGAGTTGTGTGTTTGTAAGAGTCATATACTAGTACATTTTCGACGAGTAATGATATAGGTTAGAGTTGTGGTTTATATACGTGTTATATTAATTCTTTGTAACTCGAGTAAGTATTATATATATATTTTTGAATGATATGTAACTAATGTTCCTAGTCGTGTGTTGAGGTTTTTAGCTTCGGGTTAAATTACTCTTCTTATGATTGAAACAGGTGTGATGGTTACAAATTGCAATTAACGTTCAACCATGCATATATGTATTCAACTTGAATCTTGCATTAGATTTGTTTATTGTGTATCGGATTAATTAGTTAAAACTTTGTGTTCTTTTAATTAGAGGGCTTTATACTGGTTTACCTCCCATACCTCAGAAAAATAAACGTCCCAAATATATATCCCTACAGAGGACTGAGGAGTTATAACAAACGTACGTGGGATACATTTAATGGTACATATTACATTGTCTGAACGAGGGATAACATATATACATAAATCTTTTTTAAATAGCATTTGATCACATTCGATCTAAACTGTCCTTCTCCTTTTTTTTCTGGCTAAAATGAAATTAGATATTGAAACTAACTTTGGTCGAATTATTACATTTTAGAAATGATTTACAAAAATTATCATTATTAGAAATAGAGTTTCATTAATTGTATACATAAAGTAATATGTTACCATTAATAGAAACGAACTTCATTATTGTATAGTTGATTTTTGTCAAAAGTTCGCTCCTATTAATGCTAACATATTAGTATATGTATACCACTAATGAGACTTTATTTCTAATAACGGTAATTTTTGTATATCAATACTAGATATGGTAATTCGGCCAAAGTTCGTTTATATTTTATGTATTTATCCCTTTTCCTGACAATTTATACCAAATCTATACAAAAGAGTTTATATAGTTTTAGCAATTTGCCCTCTTTAATGTTGTGGTTCAAACCGTTATCTGGGTTATCTGGAAAATCGCAATCGGGTTTGCTTTCGGAATCTGTCTTCCAAAACTAAAGCTCTTTTTGAGGATATTGTTTTACCATCGTTCAGTTGGATTATGAATAGGGAAAAGTTGTAATATTAGATGGATTCAATTCAATGTGTCATTAAACTATTAACAATTACTTTGTAATATGTTTTATTTAGCATTTTGCTATTATATCAAATTAGGCCTCTCCCTATCCTGACGCCGTCATCCCCTCGTCTTGACTGCCACATCAGCTTTCTCTCTCCAAGACACAC
>JAOEHQ010008834.1:0-27831 GCA_025447715.1 Asclepias incarnata
GCATGAGCAAATTGAGTTTCAGTATGTTGGGTTGGAGGTAAAATGAGTTCAGTATGTTGATTCAGTTTGCTGGAACAATTTGCTGACGTGTTGCTGAGATGGCCGGTTTGCTTGGGCAAACTGTATTCTCCATTGGAGATGGCCTTCATCTAATGCTTGCCAAAGTAAGAAACACGGAAGCCTTAACTTGGTATGTTAAAAAGCAAAGGATTCCAAATGCTGCCCATCTCTTATAACGTTCATTACTTAGACTTGTGAACATTAAATAGATTCCAGAAGCAGAAAGGTCTCCCGATAGTTGTGCAATGCTAATTTGTACTTGTGATTTGGTAGATTGTACGATTTGTTCTTCAGTCTTGCGTTGACAACCCACATAGCATGACTTATTCGTTGATGTTTCAGAAAATGAAGCACGGTAAAGGTTGTATTTGCTGACTTCCACTTTTACTAGTGTCATAGCAGTAAAAAATCTACATTAGATCTTCTACAAATGACATTATGCTTACATACAACATAGAATGCAGAACTGAAAAAAATGGAGATTTACAATGCTAAAAGCCGGGAGATCGTTGATGCTCATTATGCCTCTTGACATATCTTCATAGTAATTCGACAAAAGTAGCTCCCTTGTGAAGGCTATACTTGTCACTGAGCATTCATTTTTCCAGTGGCTTGGGCACATAGTGGCATAACCAGGTGTCAAAAATCGGAATGGTACAAACAAACTAAGGTTGAATGAGTCAAAGGAGACCGGCATAAAGGGCATTCAGGCTTTTCATTACACCATTCCATGATGCAATTCCTACACAAAGATCAACCAATATCAGGGAGAGTACGAGGAAGAATGAACGCAGAGAAAGAAAAAGGTGGCAGTCTAAGAAGGCAATACCAGCAAAACACATGGCCACAAGGAGTGGCAGTCGGATTTTGGCGATTACTAAGGCAAAGTGTACATTTGCTAATCCCACTTGATTGAGACTACAAGAATACAAAAATGCATTAATTGACACGTGGAACTTAAAAAATTTTGTACATCAATTGTAATAAAAGCATCAATATCTCTATATAGCTGTTTCTATTTGAATCACGCAACATTCAATACTGGTGATGAACATCAAATCCATTTATATTCCGAAGTGTACCTCTGAAGTTGGCACTGACTCGGATACCCCAAAACCCTTGTCAGTGTCCCCAGTAATCAAATTTCCTTCTTCATTTAGAACAGGTAGCCCTCTCCCTGAAAAAATGGAGAAAATCAAAATAAAAAGTTAAACCATCTAGGTAGAATATACGAGTGGTCTTTTGCACTGCTAGAAAGATTTGACAGATAAGGATTACCAAAAATAACGAAAACAGAGAGGAATGGAGCAAACATGAGGGCATAGTAAGGGGCAACAGTCAACAGCTCACATAAGGGATGAAGGTTTGATGCCTTCCCCCTCCAGCACGATTCTATATAGATATTAGAATCAGAAGTGGGGCAGCAGATTCGTTCACAGGGTCACTATTGGCTCACATGAACTTTTGTTACAGATTTTTTTTTTTTCAGTCAAGGTCACAGGGTCACTATTTTTTTTTCCGGTCACAGGGTCACTTTTTTTTTTGCAACTAAGAACTTTGGTAACTTTGAAGGATTAAAGTTATACTAAACTGAGTAATACTATGCCACTTCACAAATTTCAACAGTTTCCCAGCGTTAATCCATCATTTCAATAGATATTATAGCTTGTGGTTTATATCCCACGTTTGTCCCATCCCTTCACTCACTCTATGAACGCCTCTAGATCCAAGCATCATTCATTCCTCGATAGATCATCTCTCTGTCGAGATTTTTTGTACATATTACCTAACCCCACTTTTCACATCCATATTCATTTTTCACAAGACAAAACCCTACCCATCCTACTTCCCACTACTTTCTTGACATCCCATCTTCATCTTAGTATCTTCCTAGATTTTTCAGTGGCATGGTTCAGTCCGGTTCTTGAGAAACTATCATGAATAATGTTTACTAATTTGAGTGTGGCTTTTCTTTCATGAAAGGTATTGTGTGGCCCTAATCCTTAATAATCAACAAGGAACACACCTCAATTCCATCTTTCTCTTAAACTTCTCATAACTCCAGAATCTTAGAACATTTTTTACTCCAAGATAAATAGGAATCTTAGAATCTTAGCTTGCTCCTTCCATCTTAGTAACTAATAAGTTTGTCGAGATACTTGCACATCAAGAATGATAACATGGAGACATAAGAAAATGATCATATAGTTATTTTGAAGAGAACTAAGACCTCCTGATGCTTGGTGGACCCTTAAGGATGTATGCTGAACTGAAGATGTGATGGATGCTAAGTTGCTACGCCGTAACCCTTCAGCAGCGATAATACACAGTTGAACCAACAGGAACATACCCAATATTTGGTATCTGCATTACGTAACGCTTAAGAAGTTAACATGCCATAACTTAATCATCAAAACACAGGTCAATAAATGTGGGTAAGTAAATACCTAGGCCTTTGATTCATCGGCTTTCCAATAAAAACATAACGAATGCCTGCTGCACGCTTTGATATATGATAATATAGACCTGTAGTATACTTAAGCTGCTTGATAAATTGTAAGAAATAATAAAACTGTTAAGTCTACACCAACATCCAAGAATACTCACCTTCAAAATAGAAGAACATAAGATTAGCACGAAGAAGTAGCTGCAATGACTCACGAGCTAAGGGAAGCACCTGGGTTTAAAAGGAAATATTTAACCACTGGTCAAGCAATAGTTGTGAGCAATGATCTATTGCATATTATACTAAAGGCAACTCAAAGAAATATGTAATTACACTATCCTGTAAGATTAACAGGTTCATACAACTCTGAAGGAGCAATCAGGGGAGTAGAATATAACTGATCCAGAGATTCTAATTTAATCAAGAGTCTAGCAACAATTGAACAAACGAGAGTATGGCAGTATGCAACACACTTAAATATTGATGATTCACTTAACCAAGAACAGTTTATTGATTTGTTCACGATATCATATCAGCCAAATGGTTACAATGATGATTGCACTAACTAATTTGAAGAAGCATACACTCCAACTTCATTTGGGTAAATAAGATAACTTACTATACCAAACTAAATTCATCATGTATGTCATAATATATGATTAATTACAAGAAGTCCTATTAATAAACCTTAAATTATAAAAAATGGCCATTTCCCGTCTTGTCATCATCACTGTAGATTGCTATAAAAGGTCATTCTGAACAATATTCTTTGATGCATAAACATTGTAGAAATACCATACTTGGTTTCACCTTAAAACAAAAGGTCCTAGTAACAAAATATTCAAATTAAATAGGCAAGGAATGCTAAGAATAGATGGAAAATGACATACTGCAGGCCATCTCTGAACTATGTGCAACCAAATACCACCAATTTTTTCTTTCAATCTCAAGAAAGGTGATATGGAAACTCTCGGAGAAGGAGAAGGGGCTTGAATCACAGATGACTGATCCTCACTGCTGCTTCTAAAAGTGTCTAGATCATCAGACAGTGACTCAGTCAAGGCCATGCCACGGGAAGCGATTCTTGAGCTGCAAATTATATGGTTTATTGAGTTTATAGCTATGAAGAAACTCAATACTTGTATCTATTTAACAAAGCATTAGTAACATCACAGTTGCCAACCACAAAGATTAGTAAAAAAGAACTGAACCTGACTCTTTCAGCAATGTAGGGAACTGCACTCTGGTAAACAATAAAAAGGGCACGCCTCGCTGGTGTTGGAGGAAGTCCATATGATCCTGCAACCTGCAATTATAAACCTTAATGTTCTCAAAAAAATTCCATACAACTCGATTATATATTCTTACAGATGGGAAAGAAAACATATAGAGGACAACCTTGCACATAAGTCTACAGACTTTCAAAATACCCATCAGTCTAGATACTGTTTGAGCATAGAATTGTCAAGCTCAATCACAATGGGGTTTAACCATGTTATCTTCTTACTCTCCTCAATTTGAGAGTGGCAACCTACCAAATCCTTAACGGATCTAAGGTGTTAAGATGATAACCTAGAGAGAGAAAGCTTAGAGTGTCTATCTCTAGAAGGAATGTGTGTTATTTGCGAGTGATTGATTGAATGTCAGTGAATGAATGAATGAATGTCCGACTGGCAACTAATGATTGGGATATTTATAGGTGCCAGAATTAGGGTAATCCTCGTAAAAAAAAGGGGGGTAAATGGGTGGGAACCCTCTTGGTCCCATGTACCGTCTTGGTACCCAGAGCGCACACCGCATAGAACTCATGCCCGGTGACTCACCATCCTCACACATGGATCACAAGATATAGTTTCTACACTTGCCTTTGGCGAGTTTTGAACCTGTGACCTGCAGCCTTCATCTGTGGGACCATGTGGTCACATGGTTGCAGTAATCCCCATTGCTGGAAAGGCTCGGCTTCAAAACCGTACGTGCCTTATTGTGTCATGGGCTTTTACCCTAGATTGGCTAAAATAACAACGTACGGGGAATAACAAATCATTATAGAGAATGTTTTGTAAACATATATATTTTACAAGTGTCATACATATGCATGCATTTAGACACATGGCACTAGCAATATTCATATATTCTCAATGAAACATAATGCCAATTGCATGCATGGTGACTAATTTTGGAATACTTCATATTATTCAAATGGGCATAGGTTATGAAGGTGGACTAGCTTGTCTTATTCTCCCTATGCACCATTGGATATTAGCAATTTTAATATATGTATATATGTAGCTTCACGTACATAGGTGTAATATAATAATGGTATGCTTCTTGTTTTGTGTAAGACTTAAGCATAGGATGTCATCGATTTCAATTCAAGCTTCACGTGACTTTCTTGGGAGAAAAGAAGGAGGCTTCCCTCGTGACCAACCTTGGACAAAAAGGCAATGTCTTTATCTGACTCACTTTGACCCACCTTCGGTTCTCTCTCTTCGACTTATCTCTCCGTCTCACTCTCGGTTCTCCCTCTTCTCTCGATCACCTCGCTAGCTTCGACAGGTGGGATAAGGTGGGCCTAAACCCATTATACTTGTTGACTGGGCCTTGGCCTTTCAATCCTTGTGCCAGTTTAACTTAACATACATATATGTATATTAGGCTCGCTAGCTTCGCGGTCTTCCCTAACCGTAGCTTCGCCTCTTTCTCCTTTGAAATAGCTTCGACAACTTCACCTCTAAAATGGCCTACCTAGGCTCGCTCCTTCGCCCCTTCCATCTGCTTCGGCTACCTTCTCACTTACTTCATCTCTCACGTGAAGCTGCCAAAAGGATGGTGTAGACTTCCTTTCATGTAATCTTCCAAAGAGCAAGCACTACCTAGGAAGAGAAGGAGATTCACGTGATCTAGTACTTGCATGGTAGTACACTCATAAGTGGAGGAAGAGACATGCTCGTTCCCCTTCTCTCCTTCCATACGTTCTCTGCTAAGCCTCGCTTTCTCTGTCTCATTCGCACCCCCTACCCAAGAAGCATAAGATGACAACTTACCAGCCCCTTGCTTCTTTCACGTGGATTTGCTAAAGGAAGAGAGAGAGAACGTGGTCTAGGTGGCTTCCAAATACATAACATATATCCTTTGTGATTTCGCCTCTGACCTACTCTCGCTCCTCTCACTTGTGCTAGCTCAGCTAGCTTCGCTAGCCTCGACAGGTGAGACCATAGTTATCAAAAGCGCTCGCTTTTGGCGCCTAGGCGAGAAGCCTAGTCTAGGCCCACTAAAACTGCCTGGAAACCCTAGGCCCAAAGCCCCATGCATTTAGGCGGTATTTAGGTTTTTCAGTATAACCCATTCATATCCCCAAGGAGAATTTATTGGCGCATGGGAGAGAGTATCACGGCAGGAATATCACGTATCACCTACATTATGGCAGGATCTTTATCCAAAAATATCACTCATCAAGTCATCAGTATATATTTATATATATCAGTCTTGCACGCATATACTCTTCTTCATCTAAAACTCTTTTTTCATCAAAGATTCAAAGGTCAGTAATGGTTTCTTGATTCTTCTAGTTTATATTTTCTTCTATTTTTTTTCTTTTATATAAACTCTTGATTCTCAGTTTATGCTCAGTTTCTTTTTTTCTTCTAATTTTTTCTGTTCTAAAAAAAATTCTTGTCAGTCACTATCTTCTCTTCTATTTGTTAGAGACAAAAAAAAATTCTTGTCAGTCACTATCTTCCCTGTTGAATGCATTATGGCTTTTTTAAATGGTATTTAGTAATTAGAATGGCATTTGGTTTGTTTTTTATTTAAGTACGCTTTTTTTTTCTCGGGCCCGCGCTCTTTTTGCGTATCTCGCCTAGGCCACATTTGAGGTCATATCGCCTTAGGTGCGCCTGCGCCTTTAATAACTATGGGTGAGACAAAATGGGACTTGGGCCTACATCAAGAAGTCTTCACATAATAATAATAATAATAATAATAATATATGTATTAACTAAATGTCATACATAGTATTTGTATTATTTCAACAGCCTCACTAGGTTAGGAACTCGCTAGGTTAGGAGCTCTTCTCACCACTTTGCTAGCCTCACTAGGTGAGTCAATAGGTATTAGAAGCAATACGAACCACTTTGTATAAATTGCAAGTTGGTTGGACTACACACGTCATCAATAGCCATAAAATTTTTTGAGCTTTTGGTGTTTTAACTTATGAGGATTAAAGCAAGTTATGATGCCACCCCATATATATATTATAATCTCTATGTGTAGATAGGCAAACTCCGTTGGCAGTTTCTTTCTTGTAAAACCAACTTAGAAGCCCCAACCGAAAAAAGTATTTATCCACACATGAACAGAGGAAAGAGAAAGAAGACAGAACATTATTTTCACTGCTTGAAAGCAGAACTTCTCATAAAATGTAACAGCAGTTCACATTGTAGGGAGATGATAAAGGCACTCTTTACTTCATGTAAAATTTTCTTAATCTTGAACTACTTTGTTCAAACAGCCACAGCAATACTGTTCTTAAATGTGACCCAAAGTCAGATAGAACTGCATTTACATATCCATAATACTTATTAGTTATTACTTCCTCTTAGTTTTTAATTTTGATCCAGGATATTCTACCATTCAAATAAGATCCCGGGCTGGAGAGAGTAATTGCACACATACTTAAGGTGCTATTAAGTTGTAGCTATGAAGCTACGTACCTATAGGTTTTCGAGAGTAGACCTCATCTAGAATCTACAGGTCCAACTTCCAGTTTATAACAGCATTGGGAATTCAACTACAGAGGAACATATATAATAGAAAAATTCAGTTACGAAGGTGTGCATGAACATATTAGCTTCTGCAATTCCATGCCCTCATTTATTTTCCACTATAATTCTTTTCATGACAAGTTAGTTTTGTATCAATATTTTTTATCTTCATAACTATATCGATTAGTGGCAAAAAAGAAGAAGCAGCAGCATATGTAGAGCAGAATTTATAATCTCCACACCTGTGTAATATCACAATACTCTTCTCCCAATGTCTGCTGCCCTGCCCCCGTTGTTAATATATAATACAACATCTGGCCCAAAAGCTTTGTCTGCAAGATTATATACCACCAAAGTAAGAATACTGAAAGAAATCCAGATAGTAACTTCACTGACTCTAATGGCATGACCAGCAGTCTGTAAATGGGGTATAAGTTATAACTTTTAAGACACACCGTCCTGGACATTAACTTTTACATTGTCATTATAAGCATCAAATAATAGTATTTCATAATGATACATCTACAGATGAAATATCAAAGTTTGATGCCTTGAGATAGACCAAAAAAGAATGGTGCAGACGGTAAATGAGATAATTTCATTAGACCTCGTGTCAGTAGCTTAAGAAAATGGACAATGTAAAAGAGTAACTAACCAAAGATGTATATTCGCGTATGTAAGCCAAATTTAATACTCTATAAATGAGTTCAACTTAGATAACATTATATATTAAAGCCCTAACTGTATACACAAAATTTATATTTAAAATAAATATAAAAAAAAACAGAAAAAACGAACCTCACTCTGATAAGATATAGCAGCCCTTGTACCTATGAACAACAAAAAAAATCAAATAAAATTGTTAACTAAAATTTAAAATAAAATCAAAACATATATATATATATAGATATAGATACAACTATATAAACATAAAAGCTTAAGTATGAGATAAGATAGAGACCGAACAAGTGGCGAAAGGCGTCACGACACGCTTCGTAGACGAAGGAAGCGTACTGGTCGTCTTTCTGTGCTGCTCTCATTATCTCCGGCTGAGCTGCCAGGGGGAAACGGCGGCGTAGGTCGGAGGCGGTGGTGGAGGGACCGGCGGCATCTTCTGTGGCGGTGTTGGGAGGTCCGGTACCGGAGGAGGAGGATTCTCCGATTTGAGTTGGCATTTTTGTTTAGTGTGACGGACCACAGTTGCAGAACGAATTTATTTAAGGGGTATTTTCGGTCATTTTTCCCTTTATTTATACTTTCCCTTCATTTATTGGTTTGTTTGATGGCAAAAAGTTTGTTTAATTACCGTGTTACCCATAAATTGTGATACGGTAAATTAACTTTTAACCGTTATTGATAGCTTTGTTTTGGTTGCTTTAAAAGATCGACAAGGATCCAAGCATGGTTGTCGACTCGTGACTTTTGACTCGACTAAAAAGCCTGAATTTTTGACTTGTGACTTGAAACGTGGCTCGACTCGTAAGAGTCAAGACATTTTTATATATAACATAATATAGTATAATTATATATATTATGTGACATGTTTAGAAACAAATTATAAGTTGATTATCTTAATACATTTACTAAAATATTATATATTCAATATTTTTGAGTCATAACTTATCTCTAAATTCGCATTAAAAGGATCAAAAATACATATATAATATACAAAATGATGTAACCATAAATATAATATATAATATATGCATCATAAGTATAAAACTACAACACTCATTGATTCATTGTTCTTCTCCTAACTCGAAGGAGTTTGTGACTCGCCTTGACTCGAACCGAGTCACACCCCGACTTGTAAGAGTCAGGAGCAAATACGAGTCACCTAAAAAGCCGTCTCGTTTTTTGTGTAATTTGACTAGACTCGTAAGAGTCTAACAACTGCGTGTCCAAGTGTTCAATACATTATCTATATCTATCTATAACTATATTTTTTTTATAAAGATTAATGACTTTTTATTTTTGAAAGTATTGAAGTGGTATAACATTTTCACTTAATACTTCTTAAAATATTTTCACATATACTACCCTATAACATTAATTACATTTACATCAATTACTTACATTATTCGCCGCCGCCACCATAACCAGTCGCCACCACCACCAGCAGTCACCGCTACCACCACCACACGGCCGCCACCTCTACCACTGCCGCATTGCACGGGTATCCTCTATTTATTAAAAAATTTTGTTTGGTACTTAAGAAAGGTGATCAAAATAGTTTACGATTGTGGTGTTCAATATGTGTTTGATTGTGGAATGAAAAAATGTTCATTCGTTTTTTAAAAAGTCAAAAATAAAAAAGTTATTATTATTAATTAAATAAAAAGAAAGATCCATAATAAAGGAGCATTTATGTTTACTCTTACAAAATTTTCATAATGATCTATTATGTTGTTTTTAAACATGAGATACCTTCTAAATATTTAAACATTGCATTCTTATTTATAAAGAATTGTTAAAAATGTTGCCTATCTTATTATACTACTAAAGGAGAAGTAGTGATAACATAAAAAAAAAAAAAAGCTTAGGTGTCAGACATCTCGGCTGACCAATAATGTTTTTCTTATGTAATCATGATGTCATGATCCGCTAACCAAAAATATAATTAATTAATATCAAATACTACTAAAGGGATGTGAATTCATGGTTATAAAACATATTATTTATAATTTGGTAACAAAAATATATACATTTTACTCAAATATTAACTATTTCACCTTATCGGATATACTGAAAACAAATGCATTCAACGGACTCGCGTTTTACGCGGGATCTAAATCTAGTTTTGTCTTAAAAATATTTGAATGAAATACCAACTAAATTAACATTTGTGTGACTTAACCAAATCAACTTTGTTATAAGAGTCATGCGTGGAACAAGATATAACATATTTTACATTTCTATATTATTTCTATTATTTTACATTACTATATTATCTCTATGAGATTAAAACCATTAAATTTCAAAAAAAACATGATAGATCATGTTGAATTTTTAAAAGATTAACAAAAAAAAAGAAAAAAGAAAAAGAAAAATTGAACTCACACTAAAGACCCATATATTTTTGTATTCATGAGAGTCTTAACATGATCCATCATGTTAATCTTAAACTTGAGAGATCTTAGTTTAAAATTATGTCTTTAAATTAACATATGCTTACTCTTCCACATTTAAATTATTACTATTTATACAATTATACTTTTTAAAATCGTCACCATTTTAATTTTCAGATTTCTTCATACATAAACTTTTTCCATATATATAAAATCGTAAACTAATAAAAAAAAATAATTCAAAACACGATCTTGACATCCAACATTTTTTCATATATTTAAAGGGCAATAGATACATACTATAGTAGCTATTTGTAAATTTTCTATACATACTATAATAGCTATTTGTAAATTTTCTTTTTTATTTCATTTGATCACGTGATGGTCGATAGTAGGTATAGCACGGTACAACTTGATGCATCTATCGTTTCTCCATATTTAAAATATTAAACTGAATTTGGTATTGTTTTGGTTGAATTTTATGTGTTTAGATTAGTAATGATCAGAGGTTGTAGCTGAATGTGCCTGATTGGATTGATGTATGTAGATTGAGATTGTAGTTTGCTGGGCATGGCTAGCTTACTAATAAGTTGTGATTGTAAATTTTTGAAGTTTATAATATATAATTCACATTTTGAAAAAAAAAAATATTAAACTGAAATAAACAAAGAGGATATAATACATGTTAAAACAAATAGGCAATTACCTACTTTTCAAGCAGGAATTTTTAATTTTTATAAATCATTTTCTGGTTATTCAATCACATTTAAAATATCATTAATTGATTGTGTAAGAAAAAACAGGTGTTTGCTTGTTGAAGAGGACATCATTTTCCCGTAAACAAAATAAACTAAGATATAACTTATCACATTTCTGTGAATTTTTTTTTTAAATTCTTTTATTTTTCATATGTGGGAACTTTGGCTCCAATCAAATCCATACACACCCAAAATCCTATCTTCATCTCCCTCTCCCTCTCCCTCTCCCTGTCCATCTTCAAAACCCCATAAAAAAGTAACTATCTTTCTCCTAAATAACAACCCACAAAGATGCATTCTTCATCAACACAAGATTCATGTAATGATAACCAAGTTTCCAACAATGCAACAAACTCTGCAAACAATTTAGCAGTAATAGGCCTACCTCTTTCAACTCTTCACACCTCATCTATCTTGTTCTTGAAATCTTCATCACACACAACCACTAATCATTTCCAAAAAATTGTTAATGAATCAGCCAACAATTTGATTCATAATATCCATCAGTCTATTGATAATTGTATCAATTTTGTGCATTTGTTTGTTTCTCAAAATCCCATTTTCACTAAATTGCATTCTATATCCTCTGAATACCATAAGTTTTGTCAGGTAAATCTAATTACTGTTTCAAGATTTGATTTTTTATATTTTTGTGTGTGTGTGAAAATGATGTGGTTTTAAGTGGATTATACTGTAAAGATTCATTCTTTATTGATATTGGGGTTAAATTTAGAGGAACTTTAGCTTAGATTCTTTTCTTTGTTGGTGAAACTTTGTATTCGCAAATGGAATTGCTAGCATTTTTTTAGGGGGTGTTTGGTTGAGTATGCTTATTGGCTTATGCGTGTGTCCAATAAGCATAGAAGTTGGGGCTTATGCATTTGAGCTTATTTCATCACAAAAAGGCCATTAGCTCTTAAAAATAAGCTATATCCGAAAACACCTTGAAAGGGTTTATTAGGCTAGTATTTCATAAGCCTTAAGCAATAAGCTTTAGGCCATCCAAATACCCCCTTGATGATGAGCGATGAAGAAATAACTCCTGTTGGGATATAGTGAATGTAGAAAGCATAGTTTTCCCAATTTTCTTTTCTTGTTTATCTTGAAAAATACAAATTTGTTAACATTTGTTGTTGTTGTTTTGTTTGTATAGTAAATATAGTGTATGTATGTATAGTGGAATATAACCACTAAGGGATGCCACACCAGTCTTCCCTTTGGAGAGCTTTACCCAGTTTAAGTTTGTGTGGGGATGGACTTGGACCTCCTGGATTAGTCGAACAAAGGCCGGACACCATGATTAGCAAAAATAAAATAAAATGCAGAGTGGAATATAGAGATGAAATGGCTGATCTTGTATAGTGGAATATGTTCAACTCACAAGTTTTTAGTTTGAACTTGTAGCTTATATTTGACATAAATGTGATGAATATGTTAAGTTTGCCAGTAAAAAAAATAATAAAGATATGACTTTACAATATCTTGTTTCTACATATATTAGTAACATTTGATGTGTGTGTGCATTATATATAAATATGCACACTGCAAAAGAACATATTTGCACTTGTATGTTAAGTTTTTGGTTACAAGATTTATTATGAGGGGCTGTGAAAACCAAGTTGATTAACATAATGTAAATCTACCGGGGGAAAAAGATAGAAAAAGAATAAATTATTATTTGGGTTGTGTATAGATGTTCCAAAAAACGGGAACTTCAGTGTATGAGTTACTGCAAGACTCTCCCACTTGCCACGTTAGTTATTGATCAAATTTAAGCAATACCAGATAGCCTTTATTGTCCAGTTCCTTCCAAACAGCAACCCAATAGGATTAGATGTGGCACAATGGGCTGGTTGAATGGGTAGGGTAGCATATCAAAACGGTTCGGATTGCCTGTTAACATTTTGTATATATTAAAGCATTAGTATGTTAGATATGATTACAAAAAACTATATTATTACAATGCTAATTTTTTATTAATTTATTTATGATTTTCACAATTAGGTTTAGGAGGTTGTAAGATTCGGGTGACAACTGACCCATCAGACATATTTCGTTTTTAGTAAAGTATATAATTTGTCCCATCTAACCTGTTACATAGAGAATATAACCCCAACTGAAAGCACAATCTCCAGTACATAGTATAATTTTTTATTTGCCTGGTTTATTTCATCTCTTTACCCTATTCTATTTATCCCACTTTTATCGTCATATTTCATGTAGTTGAAGTGACCATTGTTTAAACGTATCTCTTTCAGATTAACTGTAGAAACCAGAGGAATTTGAAATCTCTGTCAAGTCATGATTTTGCTGCCATCATCCCAGGAGATTCAGTGGCAGGGCTTGTGGTATCTAATGGTGTTCTAAACTTCTTGAACATCTACAACACCTTGTTGGTTGTGAGGCTAGTTCTAACTTGGTTTCCCAATTCTCCCCCGGCAATTGTGAGCCCCCTCAGGTAATAAGATGATTCAATTTTCGTTATTCAGTTTATCAAATATACTCCTTGTTCAAATAGTTATATCCTATTAGTCCGATCCATTTAGAAGTGATTTTAACCAATCATTTCCCATTCAAAACCATTAAATGGTTAGATAAATTATAAGAAAATTGAGTTTTAACTCAAAACCAATCATTTCCCATTCAAAACCATTAAATGGTTATGTACACGTCTTAGGTTTTAGGGTCACGACAAGGCCTTAATAGAGAGAGCTAACTTGATTGAGAATGGGAAATAGATTTGGCAAGCTGAGGTTTCTATTAATTGAAAGCTCTATGGTTTTGCTTAGCATGGCATGGCCAGTTATTTACTGACCCTGATTCATGAAAGTTGCACCTTTTCATTAGATTTGACCAATGAAAAGGGAACGTTCCTCTTTTAGGGTGAACTTTGAAGCTAAACTTACTTGGCACCATGCAATTGATATTTGATTTCGGTCCATAGGTTTTCGAAGCATTGGCCTAACACCTAGAGTATGCGAGTGGTCATACCAAAAGTTGT
This sequence comes from Asclepias incarnata, assembly GCA_025447715.1. NCBI lineage: Eukaryota > Viridiplantae > Streptophyta > Magnoliopsida > Gentianales > Apocynaceae > Asclepias > Asclepias incarnata. The sequence continues at coordinate 14,097 of JAOEHQ010008834.1, forward strand.
AATCAAATTTCATCAGCACTTGGTAGTCGAGAATGCCTTGTACTAGGATGGGTAACTCATGGAGAAGTCCCCGTGTCACACCCTTAAACCTTGATTGTAACAATCATTAAGTTATAACGTGTCGGTTTCGCTTTTAAACTTAAGCATGGGTCGATTTGGGTTAGAAGAAAATGGCTCAAATGGGTTGAATGGGTCAGCAGTTTGCCTAAATCATTTTATTCAAAACGTTGGATTACTATTGAAATAGTTACACTTCCTAATCAAATTTTACACACTAAATGTTGTAAAGATGTTATCAAATTTTGACACAAGTACTTTCTGTTCATACCAATCCGGGCATATATTGACCCGTACAAAAATCACCTTTTTTGATACAGACCTGTTATCTAACCTGCCAGGGCCACCCATTTGTCATCTCTAATTATATTACAATATGTTGGATTCCTAACATTGTTGGTATTTTCTCTGCAGCACTTTATGTGATCCATACTTAAACATCTTTCGTGGGGTTATCCCACCACTAGGAGGGACTTTGGATCTTTCTCCTATACTGGCATTCCTTGTGCTAAATGCCTTAACGAGCACTGCTTCTGCACTTCCTGCTGAGCTTCCATCCATAGAAGCATCTCAGAAAGACTCGTCATCTCACGCAGGCTCATCATTTCATACAGCAATATCTCAGTTTACCTCATCCCAGAAGAAATGGATGAAAAGATTCGATACAAAAAGGAAGCATTGATGAATGATGAGTGAACCATGAAATAAACTATACAACACCTCGGATGCATGGGAGAACCGTATCAACTAGTAGTTTTAAAACTTCTATTAATATGATAGCCTTTTTGGTATACAATGTTTTGTATTTTGTAAAGTTGGAAGTCATAAATGCAATGCGGTACTGTTTTTTCACCCCTGTAAATCTGAACGCAAAAGAACTCCCATCAGTAGCAATTGACATTAGGAACAACTCAACATCATGTCTCTCTTTTGCATTTCGATAACCAAGAATAAAGGGCAAACCTTGTGAATGATGCTTTGCCTGAATGTTGACTCTTGTTTATCAAATGCAAAGTTAAAAAATCATATAACACATAATAGAAGACTAAGGGAGCATTCACAAACTTTGGATTAGTAAGCAATCTCATAGCAAACCTGCAGAAGAATCAGATTTATAAAATTGAATGACAGCAAACAGGTGTAGGCACAGCACACACAATAAAGAAGGTTTCATAGAGAGAATGGCGGATGTCGAGACTAATCATCAATGTGGAACTAGCAAGGACAAACCACCGTCCGGATCAAAAACGGTAACGGTCGGAAAACTCATTACTTTTGAAAACAGAGATTGAGTAACTGTTGATTTTATTAAATAACATAAAATCAAGTCGATCGATGCCATTTAGAAGAATGTATGACATGCATCTTTGTATACAATGGTTGCAGATAATGTATGATGATATTCAATATTAAATAGTTTCTCTATTTAAAAAAACAAATAAATTGTTTAATCCTGTCATAAGTAGGATACATATAAAATGAAATGACATTTCATTTGACCAAAAAAGAGGATGATGTGCATATGTATTTATTTATTTTTTTAATTATTTTTTATTCTTAAAAGGGGAAGTGATTTAAAAACAACAAATAAATGGGTAAGATTCGATATAAGATACAAGTACAAGGGAGTAACATGAAAACAACCATAAGAAAGTAGAAAACCACTGAAGGGTAAAATCGTAATTACAATACAAAACAGGATAAGAGACACCGGTCTCCCGCGAAAAAAAAATAATGTAAGAACGAAATGACGACAACAACTACAACAGCGCATTTTAGCACCAACCACTTCAACTCAAAGATTTCCCGGCAAACGGTGCCGCCGTTAACGGCGGAGAGGAAGTTAAGAAGCTTAACAGTAAGGTGCACGGTGTTTCCCGATGGACAGCGGCAAAGCCGGCGGTTTGTTTCCATCGCTGCGGTTGTCCTTCATTGTCTATCTATTACCCCTAAAGGTATTATTATATATGAAGTTTGAGATAGATAGATTTGATTTTATGTAATTGCTATTCGTATTTGAGATTTTGGAATTTGAATTTATGGATGCAGATGCAATGGCTGGAAGTCCGTTTGATAAGTATGTGAAAAGGTAAGAATTATTGATTATGATTTTCAATTTTGTTTAATTATATGATTTTGAATACTAAATTGTTTGGTTTGAGGTTCCCTACCCGTAGCACAATTTTTTTTAACACTAACCTTGTATCAAAGTAACGATAACGACTAGATCGCTATGATTTTTAGTTGGTTTTAAGGACTTTTGACTATTTTTAGCCCTTTTTAAGAGTTTTGGCAGTTTCCATTTCTCATTCAGTGGCACAAATACGACTATATAAGTTTCATTGCTAGGAAAATCTTTCAAAAGTTTAGAGTTAGCTACATTGACTGGTATCCCGTATTATTTTGACCTGGGCAACAATAAAAAACACAACATTTTTTGTAATTCCGTCCCTAGACTGGTCGGTTTTCAACCCGTTTTCACACTTTCTATCGGGCAATTGAGGTTAAGTGCTTCCGTGTTTGTTGGGTTTTGATGTGGGGGTTCACCTTAGATTGATGGATTTTTATATCTTATTGATTTTGGCCGGGGTAGTTTCTTGTTTGTGGTTTCAATAGTTTAGGTTGGTTCATTGAGTTCATTAATGTAATTCATAATGTCTGTGTAAGTTTAAGGTTGGTTTGGTCTGAACAGTCATTTTAGTGTCGTTTTAATTCCTGGCATCTTTCTAGTGTTTAGTTACTAATATGATTGCCTTTCAGGGGGAAAAAAACCAAAACTAGAACTAATATTTTTTGCCAATGAAACAGACATAATTTCCAAAAATTAAATACTTGTGAAATAGTGTATTTCTGGTTTGATATCATTTAGTCATCATACTCTGATCTGGTAATTATTATATTGCTTATTTTTAGATTAGCCTTAGTAATTATTGAGTGGATTACAATTTCACATGGATGACATGATACCTTCTTGAATAAGGAGTGTTTGATGTTTGACCTATAACTTCAATTTAATTGCATAAAGGAAACTTATCAAGTGTTCATGTGGTTTTACATTACAATTCGGAAGTTCTTTGGGTTCTAACTGCCCAAAATGAGACATGAATATCTGTATTTGTGATGGCTATGGTGCTAACACTATGTATAATATTTGGGGATTTTGAAAGTTTGAAACCTCAAAAGGTTTAAGTTTTACCTACCAAATGAAGTTGAGTTAGTATTTTGCTATTAATATTTTTCTCTCAACTGTGCTGAGTAGAAAAAAGCTTGAACCGTTGGAGGCTTATGTACCAGCTATCATCTTGACAGAGTTGCAGATTAAAGAATTAGGTAACCTTAGTTCCTCTGTCTAATGTCTAACAAACTTTGCAATTGTAATACTTGTAATGCAATAAGAACTACATAAGTCAAAGCTCTGTTGCTTCCTTTGCTTGGGCTACTAATGCCATCCTGATTGTTAGTATGTTTTTGGATAATAATACTGAAATTGCACCAATATTTATACAAAGTTTTCTTATTGGATACTGGATAGGTAAAACGCTGGAAGCTGACCAACCTCAGTATGCTGCATGTCGAAGTCTATTACGTGCTGGCCCAGCAGCATCTCTGCGTATGAACATTCGGGCAGTAAGTTCTATAGGATATTAAAAAGATAAATCAGTATTAGAGGTGGCAGTTTCGATTCATTGCTTATGAATGGGTTTATTTGGATTCTGTTTTATATCAAATAGGTCAATAAAAAAAGTGGTTATAAGGAAACAAGTTGAAAGTTGAGTTGTCTATTTTTTATGCGTATTTTGTTCAAACATGTTTATTAGTGTTTTAATCATATAACGTCTATAATCATAATAGATGCAATGGATTATCATGCATTTTGTTCTTAAAAATTGACAAAGAAGTATTATGGGTCAACCAACCCGTTTTGACCTGTATACAAAATGACATATCAACACTGTTCCAACCACTTGGTGCCCCCCGCAAATGGTTGCTTGACCTGGTCAATGTGCTACCACTTTGAAAATAAGTTCACGGGTCTGTTCCCACGCATTGGTCCATGGCGGTAACACAGGGTGAAGATTTCCGGAACCTAGCCTTGGTCGGGGCTTCTGGTTGGTGCGATAAGAGGCACACAAGGTTTAGGTGTCCCCGCCAATCTACACTTTTGAAAATTTCAACACAGTTCCGTTTTTGACAGTTTCCAAACCCATCCACCTTACCACGTCTGAATTCAGTAGTAGCACATGAACACCCAATGTAGTATCCAATTTCAAGATATGAGGCCTTCAGTTATCTAAGTGTATCTCATGTATTATGTACGTAGCTAATGAACTATTTTAAGTTCATTTTAAACACTGTCGTATACTCGAGTATATATTTATATTTATAAGATGTTAATGGGTTTTGAGCCGAATCCAGAAGTCTAATAAACCTATATTCCTCCCAAGTGTGGTCTGCAGTTAGTAATGTGTCCTTGTGTCTTAGCATAGCCATTGGTTTTTAAACACAAAACTGAGCTTTTATTAGTACTTCCAAGTTGAACAATATGTGAACGATTGTATGTTTGAGTATACATATGGGTTCATATGAGGTTCTGAAATGAATGTACAGGTAGCACAGTATGCAGATGAAGTTGGCAACAATAAAACTGCTTCCAATAATGTGGATCAATGTCTCAGGTACCACGTTCTCCATGAATTTAGTAATTTACTCTTCACGTGTCACGTGAAAACTGTATGACCTATTCCCGTGACAAATATCCCTTCTCTAATGGAGTTCTGTTTTGAAGAGCCTTGGAAGAACTTGATTCACTGTTGCTACATGCATCAAGAAATGAGCCAAATGCATCCATTAAAACAATGCAGTCAAATATCGGCATAGCTGTCAATGCAATAAACAGGTTAGGTTTATTTTAAGACGATGCACTTCATGATTATGCAATTGAATCGGTACGTGATCTATTGTTACTTTGCAAGTACACATTTAATTGCATAAATTAAAGAAAACAACTTGATCCAGTTTCTATCTTGGACAACCAATTTTGCCTTCACCCATAAACACCCTCAACTTTCAATAATTTCCATTTAAGTCGATCTGTACACGTTACCAGGTCGATCTGTTTTGGCGAGAAGTGTCTCTAACTTTGAAAAAGTTGACTTTTCTTTGACGTGGAGCTTATGTATCGCTGATTAACTGGTTACATGCTATCAAGATTAATAATTACCTTAAAAAACGTTATAAAGTTTGAGGTTCTGTATGAGTTAAAACAAAGTTGATTATCCAATATACACATTGGACCAATATTTAAAACATGCAATTAACCCAAATATGCAACTGATTTACCATTCTTTGTAAATGCAGCCTACTACAGACGGTCCCCACCGATGTACTGGAAAAGGGCAAGGCTATAGCCGATGCCTACAACACTCCTGAAGAAGATTATGCACCTCAAAACTTGGATCCAAATTTGAAGCAGTTGGAATCAATACTGTGATCAGGCAAAGCTATATTTGGCATGTACAGACTAAAGGTTTGTGATTACAGCCATATGGATGCTGTATTTTTGTAATTATGGTTGGTATCAATACTATGATGAGGCAAGTTAAATACGGATGTAACTATGTTTTCACTTCACGCTAAACAGATATGCCGATTGCATGTTTATACTTTCATAATTATATAGATAACATCATTTCATTGAGCCGAACCAAGTATATCGTTTGTGTCGTTTTGCTTTTTCTGTTTAGTATTAGTGGCTATATTTGTGTGTTATTACAAAAAACTTGAAAACCCAATGACAACCCAAAAAAGAAATTTATCTAAACTACATTGAGTAAACTGAATTAGGTGTTTTCGGTGTTCTCGTTGGTACACGCGGGCGTACTCCTTGCTTTTGGGGACATTGATCCGAAGCTCGAATTAGTGGTCTAGGCTCTTCGGAAGCAGTGCATAGGATAAAAAGTACAATAGGCTATTAGATGGGATAGGGAGGCACGGTAATCCTTTGTCCAAGATCCTCTCGGACTGTTGAATAAAGGCTGGGCAGTCTATGTCTGTCTATATAGATAGGCTTTAAGGGGAAAAAAAGGCAAGTAAGCCGTAAGCCAAAAAGAAAGGCTTTTAAGGATCTTCGACTACTTATAAATTCTAGCGAATAAGGAAAGAACTCTCATTCTAATTGTAATATAATTCATGCTCGATTTATACATTAACTGTTTTTTAAATAATTAGTTATTTTAAAAAAAGTATGCAAGTAAATGTTTAGATTTGATTCAATAAATAGTTGACCAATTTTAATTTTTTTACCTTTATATTTTATTTTATCACAATAACCAATTTTTTGCATTAACTTCATAATTATAATATTTTACATGAAAATAGAAAGCAAACGCGCAAGCTGCATCGCTAATCTTTTTTGTATAGCAAACCCAAGACGTTTAAAACTACATTAATAGATCTTTGCATCATAACGTTACTGTGAATGACCCGTTAGACCCTGCCAAATAGCTCAATGGCCCCGGGTACAAGAAAACCAAAGGTATCAAATGCGACCAAAATTAACTTTTTGTTATTCAAATTTGTTATTAAGTATTCTTCTTAATGTTTTAATTACTTCAACCGATTTTTTAACATGAGCATGATTGTAGTAGCATTGGTATGATACGAGTATTACAGTTTTGTTCACTTATGTAAAAAAATTTAAAACTACCAAGTTAGACTTTATAATTTGTTTCAGTACTGTTATCAACCCCATCCATCAGTATCACACATAATAACTGTATGACATTCAAAACCAAAAAAAATAAAAATATATGGATTTTGAGGGAGGATACAAACAATATGTTATTATATCCCAGGTATAACGTATGCTGTTATTATTATTATTATTATTTTAGTATTCTAATTCAGATGAACAATTCATGAATTTTCAAGAACATGCGGGTGGGTCATCAGGTACGTTGTTGAGATCCGACACACCCCAAGTACTGTACTGGTCGTAAAACCCATACATAAGTCCAATCCTAATCAAACGTAACAACCTAGTCAGTTAATTCCCAACTTAATTAAGTACTCAATGGTTTGGTTATAAAACAGAAATCCGTTAAGTTTCTTTGTCAATGGATTCTGTTATGCTACATCTATCTATCTATTTAATTTTATTTATTTCTTTCTTTCATATTATATATTTTCACATTTGGCTTACCGCAGTTTCTTTTTTCGTTGCAGGTATATGAGATGTACATTTACCCTGAGGTTTCATGGCGAATAGATTGAGAGTATAATTAAAAACCCGCTTTTATTTTTGTAGCTTGTGTGGTCGTTTGGTATGTTTCTTTTGGTGGTTTACTTGTTTGGTGATTGTAGTTTTTCTTGATTTCATTTTCCCTTTGAGGTTTATTTGGGTTTGCATCAAAAACACCACAGAGTGAAAACCGGTGGTGAGGGTTTTTCTCATGTCTCGTTTTCGTAATTGGCGCGAGTTTTTTTAACTCTTTTTGCATTCCTCGCAGTCCAAGCCTCAAGATGTGTCTAGGATATTGTTGTCATTTGTTTCGTTTATCCTAGATATTGTAATTGTACTTGTATTCGGTTCTAGTGCTTTGCTAGATGTCCATTTTGTTATTTATAATATATTGCCGTTCAAAAAAAAAAATAGAAGTGTGCATCTAATTACTACATGTATTTCAGTAACGATATGATTCACCTACTTTTTGGTATTCCTATTACTGATGAAGGATTTTGTAATAAGAACTTTGTAATGCAGTATCAATTAGTTTAATTGGTAGACTTTTACAAATTAGTTAACATTTTAATACTCAATATATGGGCTTCATAATGTCTATTTATTGTTTGAGTGACCTTCTTTTTCTTGTTTAAAATCAAGGGAGTTACACATTATATACCTTAAAATCTTAAATAAGTAATCTTCTATACAAATGACACAAACTCTAATTAATTGGAGCATAAACATAAAGACAACGTATGCTAGACCTCCTGATATTCGCGAATAATCCACACCTTTCAAAAAAAATTGGAGCATAAACATAAAGAAGAAAACATAACATGGGTTCAAAAGATCCCAATGGACTAGGTTCTAATCCTACCAAAGGGATTTTTTCCCCTATGTTTATAGGGGTTTTTTTTTAGAACGGCAATATTTGATTATGAAATCAGAAGATTTTAAAATAACCATTCAAAAAAATATACATAACATGGGTTTTACAATGCACTATATATTCCTTATTGTTCTAACATCATATCATGTTTACTTTGTTACATGTATTGAACCAAATGTCAACAATTTGTTTGGGCCATCGATAGGTTGATTGACCATATATTTTAGATAACTACCTTTCGGCCTTTTTTAATTTTAGATAACTATATATATATATAGTCGGAAGACTGATTGCCATTGAGCAATAAACAAGTATAGGATTTCAAGTAATAAATAACGCGTTATTATATCCAAGATAAACAAATGAAGTTTTCAGTGACACGATCACACGATTAATTCGAGACGTCAAAAATGAAAAGTTTCATTTCAACAATTCAACGAACGAAAGGTTTTTCTTGGAATTGGTGCATCTTGATGGACTTTTTTTTTTTTAACGGCAATATAAAATTTATTAAAAATGCTAGTAAGAAACTAGCAAGAACAATACACGATCCAACGAATAAAAGAAAATAAGGAACAAAATAAAATCTAACGATACAAGACACACACGTAACATACTGACGGCTACTAAAAGCAGGAGGGAGATCCCAAACCATCGCAAAAAGAATGACCTCCAGTGAACGAAGCCGAACACCACTTGTATCAAACCACAAATACAAAGAGATTTAACCGACATCCTTAGTACGTCTCTTTAAAGCACTGTGCAGGAGAACAGTTTCCTATACGCTACCATAAAATCTCCAAATCTCAAAATCGCTAGAAAAATAATCTTTCCACGTATGTAACTGCGCGAGAGAGAACGGCCCTTGAACATTCCCAGATGGGTCATTATAGCTCCAACATATATCAGGATCTAGCTCCTCGGTAGTTAGAGGGCCAACATAATCAAGCCACGTTGACGAAGACTCTTCAGCAAGTTTTACATCAGAAGCCGGGGGTGTAGAAGGAGATATAACGCTGGAAGACGGTTGTTTACCGATCTGATTTGCCACTCGTTTATGTTTTCCGCTGCCGGTAAATTCATTGAAAGATTGATCTTGCTTTAGTGATGTGTCACTTGAAACCTTTAAATTCTAATTTACAGCAGCTTTAACAGGCCTAACCCGGCACTTATCTTGCTGTAATAACCTGTTGAGCAGAAAAACATCATAATCATCCAAACCATTATTATAATGTGCTGATCGTTCTTCCTTAACACTACTTCTATCAAGAGAGGACAACTCTTCTACAACTTCTGGGGTACTAGAGTTCTGGTTAACATCCGCATTATCTTCCATAGCATCATTACCACAATCACCATCAGAATGATCTTTACAAAGCTCCGAATTGAAAGAAGCACTTCTGGCTGGTGTGTCCCCATTGCTAGCAGATGAGTTATCCGAAGCAAAATCTTTATCATAGTCATTCAATTCTGAAGCCATGTGAGTAATCTTCAAAATATCAGGCTCCCACCGCATCTTGATGGACTTGGGTTTCAGACCACGATAGTGGTAGCCTTTGGTCATTGGGTTATCCCGGATTGAAGTCCGGTTTCGTGTTTGTTGGCCATTAAAAAAAGTTTTGTAAAATTAATAGTACGTACATGAGGGATGACACTTGGTTTGTTGATTAGGAACAAATGAACTTCTCAATGTGAAATTTTTATTTAAATAGTATTTACAGTTTACTATTACTTGACTATTAGTATTATAGTATATGCACATATACTGCTTGAATTTACTTTTGTTTGAGTAATATATGTGTTCTGAAATGGATGGGTGTGTCACATATACTTTATTTTACGTGAGTTCACTGATTCAGAAGATATCACTTAGTAATATATATAGTACGAGTATATGTTAATATTAATATTTAATATTAGTATATAAAGATCGCTTCAAATAAAACAATTATTAAAGTAAAAGTTTGGGGTTCTAAACTCGAACTTTCCATGAATTTTCAAGAGCACTGAATTGCAGCTGGTGATCATCAGGTTGTTGAGATTCGACACACCCCAACAACCCCGTCCTCATTAAAACCCATACGTAAGTCTAATCCTAGTCACACGCAACGATCTAGTCCGTTTATTTCATTTGTACTCGATTGTTTATAAGTCATGTTTTTAATTCGTTATTCCATAACTTGAACCTTTCTGTTCGATTATACGTCTATTTATTTTTATTTTTTTCTTTTGTCATACATCCACATATTTGGCTGTTTTCGTTCTTCATGGCATAATTAAACGCAATTCCAATCGCTTTTATTGGCAGAGTTATATGACAACTTAATTAGAAATTTTAAGACTCTTTAATTGAGGATTGCAATCTTTATTAATTTATTCTTTGAGCGAGCAAAATGAGGCGTTATACAATACACATTAAATAAGAAATCATGTATATAAAGGACACAAATTCTTTTGGCATGTATATAAAGAAATTAAGAAAAACATATAACATGTCTCTTACATTGCACTACTTATTCCTTATTGTTTTAACATCATATCATGTTTACTTTGTTACATCTACTACTGATCATCCAGATGTAACAGACTCTTTGACGCCAACTTCGGATGTAGATATCGACTCTTTCGAGCCATATACAGTGCAAATCAGGAACGCAAAAATTGAAAAACTGGTTATGCATGTTTTCTCAAAAGATGATGATTTTGGAAACAAAACATTGGGAATAAACGAGGCATTCCATTGGAGCTTCCGTATGAATTCTCCTGAAACAACTTCGTACAAAGGGCAGTTTTTCTGGATGAATCCAGATGGTACTCCTCTTAGAGAGGTTGATTTTATTGTTTTCGACAGATATGTTGCGGCTGAATGTGGCCAAAACCTTTTCAAGGAAAACAGGTGTTTTTGGGGAGTCACAGATGTTGGTTTTTATTTCGCCAAAGGAAGCCCATCTGGTTGGAAGTTAAAGTATAGTTGGCGTTAAAAGTGTTTGGATTTTATTTTTATTTTATATAGAGATCGAAAGAAAAATAATAATTTTGTCTTAAATGTATTACTATATTCTTTTTCTTATTGGGAACAAAGAATGATGCATGTGGCTCAATGAAATAATGCATTTGTGTTTTCAGAACATCGTCATATTATATTACTAATCTTAATGTCCGTACGGTTTATGGATTGATTATTTTGAACGATTAATATTATTTTATAAAATAACGAAGTTTAAAAATATATAATTAAATTTTGAATACATTAATCATATACAACTTTGTAACTACTTATGTAAGTTGCATTGAATAAAATAAACAATTCTTAATTTACATTTGTTACATACACCTGTAACTCATGAGTAATATATGTTTTCCAATCTATCATTTGTATATGAAGCGTAATTTATCAAGACTTGAAAAAATACAACTAAAAGGTTTAAACAAAAATGGATGTTTTAAAAAATGTAACGTCTAAAAAGAAATCTTTCAAAAAAATATTATAATATTAAATGTGTAACAGGATAGTATTAATTTTAATCACGTCATGTTCAAAAAAATTTAATCACGTTAGTCTCAATTTATGAAATTTTATTATAGTATATTTAAGATTTATATAAGGAAATATTAATTGCTAAAGTTATAAATTTGTTTAGTATATGTATATATGGAAATTAGTTAGTAGATAATAATAATAAATAACATTATAGCATAAGAATGTAAGATATATACCATATTATAAATTTATATTTGATAATAATATTAGGTAACTATAAAGTAGGAAAATTAGTTTTTTTAAAAATTGTTTACACTTAAAAAGACACATGTCGCTCAAAGAAAAGCTCCATATGTCAATCAAAAAAAGCATCAATTCTCTTTTAATATATTGGTAGATAGATACAAAAACAGGATTGAAGTTCTCTTCAGTCGACATGTGACTTTTTTTTATAAAACGCCACATGTACTTTATATTATAATTAAATTAAACTAATTAAAATAAGGTTTGAGATATATTTGTCGTTGGATTACTTTAAAGAACTTTAAGAAAATAAAATTTATCCTTTACTTCGTATAAACATTCCATTTTATCTTTAATATATTAATATTAATATTAGTGATATATGGAAAGTTAGTCGTCAACTTAGCAATAAGAAGAACACATGGTATACAAATAGGGTTAATTTTATGTAATTTTTTTAATTGCTATATTATTGTAAAATTGTAAAATTCAAAATATATTAATACTATACATGTTTTTAATAGAAATAATTTTTTTTCCTTTTCGCAAAGAATTACAAAGTTTTGATTTTTTTTAAATGACATATTATCCTACTCCTAAATTACACGAATATCTAGGATAAAACCAAGAACTTCCGACCCCCCCCCCCCCCCCCCTCTTCCCCCCCTTAATCCACTCCCACAAATATAAGAAGTGAGACTCGAACCCAGGTAGATTCTCACAAGGTCAAAGACCTTAAAACTCTTATTATATCTATCGTTATTAGAATTATTTATTTTGTATCACTTTTTTTCAAAGTAAATATAAACGAGAAAAATAAACAAGATTTATATAATCGACAAAAGATTCGATTAGTAGTTGATAAACAAATCTAAATAAGATTAAAATTCAACCATTTAAAATTTCAATTTTAATGTGACAATCCAAAAATCGTTAATTTTATAATTATTTAAAAATATAAGTACATAGTTCTTATTTTTTTTTTTTATCAACCTACGGAAAACTAACTAAAAGTTTAAAGTGTTTAACCAATCGAATGTCTTGCTTGATCCTATGGTATCATATATAATATTAAATCAAATTTAATGAACTAATAATCTCATGTACAAACATAATTAGCAAAGTATTGTTATTTATAATATATAAAACTAAAGCTACTTTATTTTAATCCATGTGACGATAAATAAATAAATAAATAATTTATTTATGTTTCGAACTAAATTTGAATAAAACAAGTGTTCGGGGTCAAATTTTAGCCTTAAGGATCTTGACTTTGAGGATCCTGAAGTATATTATTACTAACGTACTAAAATGATATTCTGGCTCCGGAAGATATTTTTCTGTTGCAGGATCTTGAATCAGGTTATTATATTGAAGATTATTTTAGAATCACGAGAATATTATTGAGACTTATACTTCAACGGGTATAAGAAAAGAAAGGGTCAAGAAGAACGGAGTCAAAGCAAGAATATCGGACGCAAATTGGACTTAAATCAACACATGTTCAATAAAGCTCAACGATCATTTTTAACCTAGTCAAGCCACGTTCATTGAACAACGTTCACAATATCCCGGATATTGTGGAAAATTAGTTATACGCTCGTAGCTAGTTTTGTATTATAAATAGCGAGGCTTTGATCGAGGCATAGGCATCCAACACTCACTATTCTCTTCTCATCTCACAATTCTACAGCTTTTACCTTCATTTTCACACTTAGCTCTAGATCAAAAGTGCTCTTTAACTTGTAATATCTTTAATTTCTTTAATAAAATTAAGGCAGGAACGATTGTTTCCTCCCGGGGTTTTTATGCCGGCGAACCTGTAAAGGATCAAGGGCTT